>VZSE01012186.1:247700-279863 GCA_013398275.1 Promerops cafer
GGGGGGTTGTTGTTGGTTTGTTTGGGGGTTTTTTTTTTTTAATTTCCACCAGGGACAGGAATTGCTGGCTGAGAATCTGAGGCCCGAACCAAAAAAAAAACCATGTATCAAGAAGCAGGGTAACTGCTCTGGCCAAGGTTTTTGTTTTTTCTTAGCCTACTCCAGAAGTCTGCATAATCCAAAAGGGACTACAGAGTGTAAGGTGACGTTCAGTGCATCAATGAACAGCTGTAAAAAAGCTTTTCTGCCTTTCCCAGCAGTTAATAACTTCATTGCATAGAACTTAGTTTTTCAGAAAGACCTCATGTGATTTTTGGCTGACTGAAGTGAGGACTGGTGAGGAATGTTCATAGTTCCAAATGGGGAGATTTTTTTTTTTTTTACGGGAAAAACCCAAACCCCTCAGACAAACAAGCTTGCTTTCACCAAAGTCTTTGTTCCTGTTGCTGAAAGTGTGCAGTATTACCTGAGGTAATAAAACAGTGCATAAAGCAGCCTTATTTGGACTGAGAAGTGTGGAAATTGGAGTGCAGAACAGGTAGTGTCAGGGCAGTCGAGGTGTCTGGGTGAGATTTTTCCCTCAGACTGGACAGGGGTGACTTATGTGCCTGGGTTGGTGTAATGGCAAAGAGCAGGTACAACTCAGGGCTGACACTGCTTGGGAGGAAAATGTGTTTGTTGCCAAATTCTGGATGCTGGCTCTTGCAAAAGAGATGAGTCTATCTTCTTGGCTCCTAAACCTAAGGGAGACTTATCACAGCTAAATTATACAAGTCCCTTGGGAAGGCTTTTGAGGCTAAAACCACTAAAAACCCCACACTCTTTCATCTAAATACAGTCCTAGGAAATTACTATAGTCTCAATCTAATATGCACTCTCCCTTGGACAATGTTATCCCTCTTTTGTAAATAAGGGTTTGCTTGTTTACTCATCCTTTTACCTGTAATGGAAAAGTTCCATTGAGTTCCATATAATAAAAGTTATGTACAAGAAGAGAAACTAACATTTTATTCTTAAGTTGTTGCATATGGGTTGTTTGTTTGGGTTTTCTTTAACCACACCACAAAATTTTGTAATTGGGCAATAATTTTATATCAAATATTGTTACAGGTTCGAAGTCCTGTTGAAAAGCACTTGTATCAGGTTCTTTCTCTGTGAATCCTCTGTAAATGAGGAGTTAAAAACCCCAAGTGCTAGAGAGGGGAAATTCTTCCCAGAATGTACAGATGTTCCCTTGCTGGGACCATTCCTCACCACAGGCTGGTGATCTCTACCACATTAGTTGGATAGATATGAATTTGATGCTTTTAATTTAGTACTATGAGGATAATTTTCTTTTTATCAAACTCTAGGGACAAATACTAAGTGCTGTTATGTGTGACTTAAAGCTAGGAAAAATTTATAAAATTCAGGCCATTTTCCCATGGCTTCTGTTGTGCTTGGGCTGGTCTCCTCCATAAGGAGTCTGTGACCTGACCCCTGCTCGTGGCCCTCATGGTGACACGAGTGGAAGGGGTTACTCAGCCTACTCTTGAATGAGGTTATCTGCTGACAGACCCACTTGTTTCTACTGCTGATGTCTTAGAGAGGTTCTCCAGGTGCAGCAAAACTCCAGGGCTAGCAAAAAGCAGAGCTGGTGGGTGTTTAACTGTTGACTTAATGAATAGAGAAAAATCTGACACTATTTTGACATATGCCTGAAGTGATGCTGTCTTACACTCGTGCGCCTTTGAATTTTGTTCCTGTCTTCATTTTAACTCTTTTCCCTCTTACTGTTGCTGTATCATAATGCTTTCCTTCTCCTCTTCCCTCCCCTTATATTCCTTAATATCTTCATGATTTTGGGGGAAATTAGCAGCCCAGTCCTGTCTGCATCCGAGCAGGATGTGTGCAGCAGTAACAAACCAGCTGAGATGCAAAAAGCCAACGCTCTGCAGCAGAGTGGGCTGACACATCAGGCAGCCCTCCAGCTGCTGGGAGGTGATTGCAAAGTGTAAATAAACCCTGCCCGTAGTGGAGAACAGAATCAACTCCTCACCAGCACAAGCCGTGGCAGAAAGCACGTGAGTGCACAGATGTATTCATGTCTAACGTAATTCCACTGAAGTTTTGTCCTCTGCTTGTCAGTCCAGGTGCTCTGGGCAGGCGTAGAAGGGAATGGTGCTAAACATCTGACAATCAAAACAGACTCTTATTGCTGGATCATAATATAACAACCAGCTTTCATGCCCAGACAGAATTCCCACTGGTGTCAAAGGTTTTATTTCCACTGAGAAATTGGTAAGCGCTGTGGATTTTGGAATATTATCAACATTAAAACAACAGTCTGGACTGTGTTTTCCCTGCTGTTGTCATGTGAAACACTTAGGGGTGACTATAAGTGTAAGTCTCTGGTACTATTTCATTTTGTTCATTTGATGGCAGAATAGCTGTCTGTTCCGTTAATTAATTTCTCCTGCTGTGCTTGGGTCTTTCACACAACACTGGGGAAAAAAAGGTCTTCAAGAGTGAGACAATGTAGCACAAACCCACAAAAGTTGTTAGAGGGACCCGGGGGAGGCGAGAGGTTTGGAAAGCTGGATTTACTGTTTAAAAATGGGTATTGGGTAGAACACAAGTATGTGTGTCACTGCAGAGTCAGCAGGCAGAGCAGCTGAATGGCAGGAGTTTGCCTGACCTGCAAACTGGAAACCCATTATGAAATTCTGTGATAATTCACTATAAAAAAGTTCATAAGTCATGGGGAAGCTCTTTCTCTCTCATTCAAAGCTGCCACACCTTTTTACCACTGGGATGAGATTTGTGCTGTCTCCTGCAGCTCCACTCTGAGCTCCTTGGGCTTGCTTCGCTCCTGTGGTCAGGCTGTGAGCTGTTCCTCACACGTGAATAGCACTGATGATAATTAAATTTTTCTTCCTGCATCTTGAGCCAACTGCAGAAGTGTAAATATTGTTACTGCTGTTTTACAGGTGAGGGAAAGACTTGTGGGGAGGAATGTGATTAGTCTGGAGAGCTCAGCCCCATGCTCTCGCTGTGAACTGAGCAGCTTGCACTGAGAGGGAAACCTGAGAGAGGCTGAAGAAAAAGACCCCCTGTGTTATTGCTGCTCTGTGAGAGGCGAAGGGCCCCAAAAATCATAGAATGATTTGGGTTGGAAGGTACCTTTTAAAGATCATCTAGTTCAGCCCAAACATCAGCTTGTTCAGAGCGCCATCCGACCTGACTTTGCATGTTTCTGGGGATGGGGCATTTACCACCTCTCTGGGCAACCTGTGCCAGTGTTTCACCACCCTCATTGTAAAAAAACTTTTCCTTGCATCTACTTAAAGTCAACTCTTTTAATTAAAGCCATTACCCCTTTTCTTATCACAACAGCCCTGGGTAAAATGTTTGTCTCCATCTTTCTTGTACTTCAGGTACTGGAAGGTGTTTTAAGGTCTCCCTGGATCCTTTTCCCTCTGGTCACCTTCATGGCCCTCCTCTGGTCCTGTTCCAGCAGGTCCATGTCCTTCCTGTGCTGAGGACCCCAGAGTGCTTCAGGTGCTGCTTTCTTGGCTGCATGCAGAACACCACCAGCTTTGACTGGTGTGTCTTTAAGCTGTTGCATGTCTAGTGTTGTGGGCAGTGCACCAGAGCCCAGGCTGGTGGGGCTGCCATGATGCTCTTTCCAGCTGATAGACCCAAAACCCACCACAGTTTTCCTTCTCAGCATCTCTCCATGGCCTGGGAAAGTGCTTGGCCCCTTGCTGCTGCTTGCATGAAGACTATAAAATGGTCTGTGTGTCTGGCATGTTTGTGTGTGTTGTGACTCTCTGGAAAAGCTCAGTGCTTTGAGCCTACTGTCCTCCAGGTGACACGTCTGCCATGCCCGTTCCTCAGTGCCGCCCCTGGTGGGAGTGTTTGCTACAGCAAAGCCCAGTTTGTGCTGCAAGCGGGTGATTTCTCTGGTATATTTACACTTGTAAAGGAAGATTTTTTTTTTTCCCCTTGTAAATATCACGGCACTTCTGTTGCTTCTGTGCTGGCCCATCTGTGCACCATTTTCACTTGTACTGACTCATGTTCACAGAGTAGTAAGAACTGTCTATAAGTGTTTTAATTTCTTAGTTAGAGTGGGGCCATTTTGCTTTCCTGCTTAGCTCGGAGGCAGATGCATGCTGGGGTTTCTTTTTCCTAATGACATCTCTGGACTCTACTGCATTGGTAAAAATTTTAATGAAGTAATTTTCATTTTTCTGTTCAGATTTTTCAAGACTTCCTGTGTTTCTAGGGTTTGTTCTCTGCAGCCAGATGTGCTTTCTGCCTGTTTTCTGCATGGCCAGAAATGACTGGCTGTGCACCCCCTCTGAAAGTGGGTACAACATCTTTAGCCTGTCATAAAGTTTCAACTTGAGATATTCCTGAAGAAGGAAACTTTAGGTTGTTCATGCAGGTTGCATTCAGCCCCCTTGCATTGTGCTGTGCTCTTTATCATGTGTGATCACGTACTCATTTTCTCCACTTCTGTCTCACTGTAGAACAGACCCTCTGTAGAGACACCTCTGGCTGTTTTCAGAGTAGACAGAAGCTATGTACTGAACTGCTTTTGAACGTTTTGACTTGTCTTTGCTGCTCCATGTGCGCCCAGGGTTATCTTCACTGCCTGGTCAGACCTTGCTCTGTGGCCAGGCTTATCACAGGCTCTTTTCAGTAGCTGCTTCTCTTGTGTTCACTGAGATGTAGTGTCTGTGTGCTGCTCAGCTTGACCTGCCTCCAGCTCTCTTCTGGCCTGGTGCCTCAGAGAACCTGCAACCAAAGGGCACGTTTGCAGTGAAAGCTCTACCAGGCCCTGTAGCTGCAGAAGTGTCCTTGGTCCCTGCTGGATTCTGTGTATGTCCCCTCACTGGCACAGTGGGGCACCAAGCTAGCTCAGCACTGAGGGTAGTCAGAGTTAAATATATATATGTGTGTATGTATATACACACCTATACATGTTTAAATATATTTAGGTCTGAGGCTGAAAACGGCCAAATTGTGATCCTTCTCTCCCCCTGACAATTATGAAGAGACGTGTCTCACAACAGTCAAGTCTGCCAGTATTTCAAGGTACTGCTTTTAGAAGCATGGAGTTGTGAGAACATTTCAGTAAATTACAAAAAAGTCCCTTTTAACAGGGGCAAAAGAGTTTTTTTCCTTAAATATATTCTTGGGAGAGACACAAGCCATTTCAGCCAAAATGGGAGTTTAGCCTGAGGCTGAATCCAGCTGGAGAAATTTTCAGCCTAAACAATAAATTATAGATGAAGTTATGAGCAACCAAAACTGGAGTTTATACAACACTCACATGTAATTACAGCAGTGCTTTCAACTCTGGAACACTGGCACTGGTGTCAGTGCAGGTTCTTGGGTGACTCTCTCAGGAAGGGCTTGCAAAGCTGTGATAAACTCTGGCTTGCTTTTTTGAGGGAATGGGAGCAAACATTTCACATCAGAAATAATCTGCTGCTGAAAGATGAATTAACTGGTGACTTTCAGAGCAGTGTCTTGTCTGTATTTGGAGTTTACCCAGGGTCAGGTTTAACCAGGCTATTACGTTCCTGTTGCACGTGGGAGGGTGTAATGAAGAGGGAGCCTCCTATGACAGGGAACAGCTCAGGCATGAGGAACTGGGATGGCAGAGATTAATGGGGCTGCATCCTGCTAGCAATATCTCCATCTCAGCGAGGCTTTCCTGGGAAACTGGAAGGTAACCTCCTGATGATGGAGGTTGTCTGCTGTAAAAGAAGCTCCTTGCTTAGCAGGGAGAACACACTGAGACTGCAAGTGTGTCCTGAATGAATGATTCCTCATGGAGATGCTCATGCCGCACACAGACACGTTTTAGCAGCTCGCGCATGGGGAAATATTCTCGACTCTGGCTGCTAAATTGAGCTGCTTGTGAACCCTTTCAGCAGTAGAGGTAGTGCTGACAAATAGTCATCTTTGGTGATGAAAGGAGTGCAGGTGAGAGGAAATTTTGTGGGAGGAGATCCTGCTCTGAATTTCTTGTGGAAACCATAATTATGTGATTCAGTGTAGAAAGGTATCAGGGTTTCCAGTGAAAGCTATGAAAAACACTTAGGGAAGCAGCCTGCAGATGAGGCTGCTCATTCAGACCTTATCTATTCATGTGGGAGCGTGGAAATCTTAGCACTCTGCCTTATCTTCTCTCCCCCGGGAGATCAGTGTTGAGAGAGTCTGACCTCTTGCTTACCGTTTCAAATCAAACCTGGCGTAATAGTGGCTTTGGTCATGCAGTGCCTCAGTCACTTAATGAAATAATCTTTTTCCCTGCCCTTCTGGGCAGAAATATGTCTTGCCCAAATTCCACTGGAGTGATACCTGGAGGATAGCTGTAACTGAGCAGAGCTGTGGCAGAAACATCCTCCCTTATTCCCTGCAGGCTTTCCCTGCAGGTGCAGAGCTTGGGATGTTCGAGGCAGTGGAAGTTTTTCTCTCTCACTGGGGCAGTTCCTATGTTGTTTATGAAGACAATCCCTGTTTTCCTTTGCTCCTGGGCTTCTGCAGCTCCCTGCAGGTTTAAATTAACTTTGATTCAATGTTTATTAAAAGCAGTCAGTGCAAGGAGAGTCTCAGATCTGGAATGGATGTTCTCCAAAAACAAGAGCACCTCGGTGCCAGCACAGGGGTATCCATACAAACAGCTCTCAGCCAGAGCTGGCCAGAATCTGTTTTGCTTTCTCACACTTGGAGCTGGTATATTTTAAAGGATATCAAGCAGTAAATGCGGCAAAGGGGAAAAATTGTTACAGACTGTATTTGGCAGAAACCCAGCAAAGATAAAATACCATACGTTCTGTGCAATGAGCTCCTACATAAATGATTCATTCACTAGAACACAGCTGGGGTCAATGTCTTCTATTTGAATAGCCCAAAGTTATGCAAATATTTTATGTGGATTTTCTAAAAAAGGAAAAAAAGACAATATATAATGTTCCAATAAAAAAGCTCTTTATCTAAGTAACTTTTAAGAATCAAAATCCCACAAGAACAGTGCCACCATGTTATACACATATATACAGCAACAAATGACAAGATACGCCCTAGAGATGCAAACTCTGAAAAGATTGCTTGATTTCCTTTGTTTTGCCAGCCAAGTCTGTGTTACAAATTGTGTGTTGTGGAGATCATACGATTTCAAAATATCAAATAGCTAATTAAAGAAACTACTCAAGGAAACTTTCCAGTAGAACAATATATGCTGTGGGATAATAGTAGTCACTATTTCTTTAATGAGTTTTTTGCCTAACCAGAATTTCTTACAATACATTCAGTGCAGCCATTCAGTTAGATTATTATGAATCACATGTGTATTATTTCTGATTTGGTATTAACATAAAAACTTCTGATGAACCATAGTATTACAAAAACAGGTCTAGTGTATAGAACGGCAATATCATTCCTGCTGATAAAAAACTGGAAATTAAGGTCCTTATGCAGCAATACAATTTAATGTGTTAGTTTCTAGTCTTAATTTACAAAGGTGCTGAGAAACTACAGGTCCAACTGAAGCCAAGAAGGGCAGGGTGTCTCTGGATGGTCAGGTATGTTAATCCACAGCTTCAGCATTGCTCTGTAGGGCAGCATTGCTTTCTGAGGGATCTGAATCAGCAAAAGGTCATGGGAGTGAGAAACCTTTCTTGGTGGTGTTCTCGTAACATGGTTGGTTGAGAGAGCAACTTGAGATTTTCTTAAACACTTATATTTTGCTACAGCAATTTAGCAATGTCATCCAAGGAGACAGCGTGTACAAGACATCAGTGTGAAGTGATGCAGGTAGATCAAGTCAAGGAAAGAATAGTTTAATTGTGTAGCAGAGATAAGAGCAGAGGACATAAGATACCTCTTAAATCCCTTCTTCTCCATTCCGTGAGAGTATGGTGGTGAAAATACTCCTTCCAGGTTCTGAATACAAGTTGACATAATGAGGTGAATTTCCAAAAATATTCCAAGAAGGTGGATAACTTTTTCAGTGGCTTGGTGGTGGTATCTAGGTGCCTCATTTGGTATTCTTGAAAATCCTTCCTTCCTTCTAAAGAGCTTCTCTAGTGTCTATTTTATTTTCTCTGGTGAACAAGAATGACTCCTTGATCTTGAGTTTTGCATTTGCAAATAGCCATCTTTGTATTCCTCTCAGATGAAGAGAGCAAACAACTATTTAAAGCAAAGAATGCAAGAGCTTGTGAAGTATAAAAGTGGGTTTTTTCTCCTCATATGTTTGGAGAGGTTACCAGGCATTAGGTAAGTAGTCCTTGATGAGTCCTTGGTTTGAATTGTAGTATCTGACCACACAGCCACATTCCACCTGTGGAATGATTGTTCGCCATCTGCCTTAAAAATCTCTCTGGTAGGCTCTGAATGATTTAACCTTTTCTTTATCATCAGATGAAATGATAATGGTCGTGTTGGAAAAATGGCTTTGGATGGTTCTTCCACAGCAGGTCCTCACCCTCACACTGGTTACCATGACTTTTCACTCACTGGAGCCAGACTTGGCTCTAGTGTATAATGGGCAAGCCAAAATCTCAGTCCAGGCACTCTGCCCTGAACACTTCCAAAATGTGGGTTGGATGTAGATTCTCTCTACTGAGCAAATCATTAGTCAATGTTTTAAGAAGCAAATTAATGTTTATGGTGGGACTCCTCCATCACAGAAGACAAATCAGGGAAGAAAAATGGAAAGGACTGAAGACCAGTATACCTGTCTGCCCTCGCTGGAGCCATCTTTAGGTGGCTTCTCTCCTCTCCGTCTGGAAGGCAAAGTATTGGATCTGAGAGTTACTGTCTGGAAAGCTGTTGACATCTGGATGGTGGAAAGTGTAGAGATGAGAAGTTGGTGAAGGGCAGCAAGGGACCACAGACTCCCTCACCACTGCCCATGGGCTCCCTTGTTTTCCTTTGTTTAGTGATGGTTATTCCTGCACCTCCTCAGATGCTCCCCCCTTTCCTGCCTTCCTGAGAATTGCTCTTTGCATCTCAGTGGATTTATTCTCCTCCTTATCTAATTTTAATTAAAGCTCCTATCTCCCCCCACCACATAATCAACTGAAGAAAAATGAGCTGGTAAGTCATTGTTTTTACCACTTTGGCAGCAAACAAATGTTATGTCTGGCATGCTCGGCACCAAGTCAGAAAATGAATCAGCAGCTGTTGTGACAGAAGCTTTTTCCTGAATGGGGAAACAGAGAAAGAAAGAAAACAGGCCGGGGGGGTTTCTGCAGTGGGCACTGCCAGTCCCCCATCACCATGAGGAATGTCTTTGCCCCTCACTGGGGAAGATGCCCTGGCTGCTGGAGAGCCCCCGCCTCGCCCCCGGCATGGGGCCAGGAGGAGCTGCTTAGTGACTGGTGCTGGATGGGCTCTGATGCCCGTGGCTGTGCCTGGGAGGGGAGCAATGGGATGGGGTGGTTTAGGGAAAGCAAGAGTGACCCAAATCTTTGCAGGCCTTCCTGAAAGCCCCACTTCAGCCAGACAGGCAGTGTGAGTTCATACAGATGCATTGAAAAAGAAACACCTATTTGTCCCTGGATAGCACGGTGGCATGGTTTGTTTTGTGCCCATCCATGGGAGAGGATGAATTATTTCTTTGTGTCTGGACGGACTTGGATAATATTGAATTGTTTTAAGCAATAACCTTGCATGTATTATACACAGCATGCCATGAGCTGCAAGGTCTCGGAGGAGAGAGTGGTTTATGGTACCCCCAATCACCCTCATCCTTTTGTTTCACCTATTGGTTAACTTGTCATAAGGGCTGAATTTGCCTTGTGACCTTTGGCAAAAGAATCTGCTGATTCTTTTACACCAAACATTTGGGGGCACAGGAAAAATGCTTTTGACTTATATTATGGCCTTGTTAATATATTGCAAACTATTTCTGCAGGACCAGCATCAAAGTTTTATCTGCTAAATAAATATTGCCGGGCTAAGCTAATATACAGAGTAGGTCTGGAAAAATTGCCACCATGAAGCAGGCATAGGGTCCAGCTGGAGAACTCTACTGTTCAACTGGATGATGATCAACACTGGTGCCTACAGCAGGTTTGTCTGAGGCAGAGAACCAGCCTGTCCCTCCTTGGAAAAGGCAGCTTTTGCTGGGGTGGTTTTAAAGGCAGTAACAGACAACTGAGCCAGCTGAGCTGGTGACTGCAACCTGTATGGCATCAGTAAAGTCCAAAGGGACAGTGTGTGGTTGCTAATCAGGGCAGAGGTTGTCCTGGGTTTCTGGAGACAATTGTCACACTATTTATAGCTTCTTTCATGCCAAACACACAAGCAATATGTTTGTGCTTTCCTCATACCTATAAATTCCCTCCTCACCTCTGAAAAATATGCCCACCCTGTCACGTGCCACACAGGTCAGAGCAGGGGTTTCTTCTATAATACAGCTGGAGGGACTCCCTCTACCTCTGGTTTCCTCTTGCCGAGTGTACAGTGTTGTTTACAGGGCAGGACAAGGCCTCCCACCAGTCACAGAAAGGTATTTTTGTAGAGATTTGTTATTCACTGATGGAAGCACTGATGCGACAGTCACAGCCTCAGACACGCCAGTACTTTGAGTCCCCAATTACCCAGTTTATGTAGGAAAAGAACTTGAGGAAGATTGCTCTAATAGGCACATGGTTACTTTTTCTTTAACTTTGATTTTGTCTTATGACATGTATGGCTGCTGCATTTATAATCCCCCAAGAGGAACCCATTAGACCTCACTTTCTAGGAACACTGTTTTTTATTATCTTACTACATCATTTATTTTCTCATACTGATCCTGCAAAACTTTTACATCCAGATGCCGTGGTGCTCTTGTTGCTTATGTGGCAGCAGCTCAAGGGACCCCAGCCCTGCTGGAGCAGGACAGGACCCAGTGACAGCCTGACATTGCCCCAGAGGCTTCTTAACTCCTGAGTAACTTCATCCTCAGCTGCTGAAGGTAACCGGAGGTGGACCAGTCCTTCAAAGTAATTTCACCTGAATCATTTCTGAGTGGGCTTTAAGGTAATTGATTCTGTTTGCAAAGGTGAAAAGGAGGAAAAGGTGTACTATTAGTGAGCATGTGCTGTGCCTACAGAGGTGGTGTACACCTTTTCCAACCTGTATTTAAAATACATTGTGCCTGATGCTGAAGGTGTACATGCAGCTTGCTTTACAGGATTTACTGAAGTCACTCCTGATTTACTCCAGGCTGTGATTATGTGAGAGGAAAATGAAGCTCATGGTTTGTCCTAAGAATCAAAATCAAAGCTAAAGGCAGGAAAGGTGCAGTGAGGTTTCAGGACTGACTGTGCAAGCCCCAGCCCTCTCCTGACCAATGGCAGAGTCCATCTCCTCCAAACACGTCCTGCTGGCTCTGCTGGCAGCCCTGGGCTCTCCCACAGCAGCACCCCAGGCATGGCTCTGCCATTTTTAAGGGATTCAGGATCAGGCTGGGGCTCCTGCACAACTGCAGTTCCTTGCCCCTATTTTATGTTCACTGAAAGATTTTTGAATGGACTTCAGAAGCCATTAGGAACCCAAATGTCGACTTACACTTGCAAAATGTCTCTGGTTAATGTTTTCCTACTGACGCTCTGCTTTGCTCCCCGCCTGCCAGAGTTTCCTGTGACCTATTTGAAATATCACTCTCCTAAGTGAAAATGTGCCTCTCTTTTTCAAACTTGCAAAACTCACAAAAATAAATAGCCTAATTTGGCCAGTTAATAGCCCTCTCCTGGGGCTGCTCTCAGCAACTAAGAGGCCTTTTAAATACAACATTTGTGGCTGCGTCATTAAAGCTCTGCATGATCCAAGCAGACTAAACCAAAAAGAAAGAAATGCCTTATTTGATCTAAGTTTTCTTTTCTTTTAAATAGTGACACTAGAGACCCATTTATTTTTAATTACACAATTGCTTTATTAAAAGCCTAAATCCTGCAGTCCCTAGTCATTGCTCAGGCAAAACTGTTATCATTGAAGGAAGGACCTGTAGGAGTCAATCCTAAAAATAGGGCAGCTGACAAAGTGCCTTTCAAAATGAGTTTGCTTTATTTTTGAAGTATTTCCCAAGTCAAAGAGAACTTGCCTTTGCTTTGCTTTTCAGCTCTGCATCAGTTTGAAAACATAATTTAGGAAAACAGTAACTCCAGAAAGCAAAACCACCCCAAGTTTTCCTTTCAGACTGGCTCTGCTGCCCTTTTTACCCTGAAACACCACCCTCTACAGAGCCACAGTAGTATTTACTGGCACGAGATATTAGTGAGAGTTCATGGAATCATAGAATCTCCTGCGTTGGAAGTGACCCACAAGGATCATCAAGTCCAACCCCTGACCCTGCCCAGGACAGCCCCAGAACCACACCGTGTTCCTGAGAGCATTATTCAAATGCTTCTTGAACTCCGTCAGGCTTGGTGCTGTGACCATTTCCCTGGGGAGCCTGTTCCAGTGCCCAGCTCCCCTCTGGGTCTGGGAAGCCCACTTTGAGTCCTGCAGCACCTCTCTGCAGCCCTGCCTCACCTGTGGGGAGTCAATCCAGCTGCTGGCAGAGGGCAGGATTGATCCTGTGCTACACAAATGCATTTCTGTGTTTGGACTCTGAAGGACAGATCTCCTTGCTGGGTTAAGACGGTGCTGCCAGGAGTAGCAGAGTGAGCAGACTAGCCAGCCACATATACTGGGTTATATTTCTGGGCTAAACTCCAGAGCCTTCAATTTTTATTATCTAATTACCCAACCAAACTCATTCATCTTTATTTTTCAGTCTTTCCCACAGATCCCAGTTAAAATACAGCTTTGCTATCTGAAGTGCTGCCCAGGCACTCTCCACTTGGAAAAATTCATGGTTTCTCAGCTTTATTCACTCAAACTGTGTTTTCTTAGTGTAAAGGATGAATGGCAGAAATCCCAGCCCTGATCAGCAGCAGAGGTCTACATCAGGCTGTGCTGAGATGAAGGTGGCTGCATTATCATGGGCAACTGTACCAGGGGAAGCAAGAGAAAGAAAATGAGCCTCTGTTTAAATGTAGGCTTCATCCCCAGTGTGACATGTCATTAGATTGCACTCAGGGCTTTGTGGCATGGCCTGAGTATAAACACCAAGAATTAGTAAATAAAAACAACGGGGAAAAACTGCCCCCCAGAAGTTAATGAGACATCAGGAATACATCCCTGAACAATGGAGTCCAAGGGGGAAAAATACTGGTGTCCCTACCTTTTCCTCTGCAGGACATGAGCCCTCCTCTCCATATGTTACTGTCCTGTAGATGTAATCCACATCCCATGCTGGGGCAGAGGCTCCTGCTTAGCATAACCCTGCCCCTGGGAGGGGCTTATCTTGCAAACACACTGTCTTTTCTGTGCTCCTTGGTTTATTTCCTAAGGGAATGCACATACTGGCAGGTTCAGTGGGCATTCAGATATGGTAAATTGCTACAAAGCAGAAAATTTTCCCCCAGACCTAACAGTGTTCCTGCTTGCTCTCCAGGTGGCAAGGACTGGGCAGGTGGAGAGAGGGGAGTGGTGGCAGATGCTGTGGAACATGAGGCTGCTGTCTTGCCAGCTTGCTTTTGTCTGAGGGAGGAGAGATGGGACAGAAGCCCTCACGCAGCCTTCCTCCCTCTGAGGCCCCTTGCAGACAGAGTCCTCCTGGTGCTGCCTCCCAGCCCCAGCATGAAACCCACTGGATTTGGGGGGCTGTGCCTCGTAGAAGGCTGGGGCAGAGGCACAGATGCTTTGTGTTCAGTCTGCCCTCCTGGCCATCAGCTGCTCCCAGTCAGCAGAGCCAGGAGGAGCACAGCAGGATCATCCAGGAAGATGCTGGTACTGTGCTGTGCCAAGCTGTGCCATGCAAAGAGCCTGAGAGCAGGACCTGCTCAGCAGGGCAAGGAAGGTGTGTTGCAACCCAGGTAGGTGTGTGACGGGAAGGACAAGCCTAAATTCATGCTGAAGGAAGGAACCTTCTGGAGCAGAGCATACCAAGACACCAGGACACAGAGCAGAAGGGTAAGTGGAGATGGTTTGGCCAGGAGAAGGGAAAGAGCATTGTCAGGAAGAGCTACTACCTGTGGTGATGGAGTGCTGAACCCTCAGTGTGCCTGGTGAAAACCCATCAAGCTCCCAGAGTGTGCTGTGCTCTTGCAGGCTTCACTCAGGGACTCTTTCACATGTGGCCACAATTCCACTCATCCTGCACCTCTGCTGGCAGTGGTGCTTCTCACTTTGGCTCCACCTGCTAGGCTTTCTCCGACCAGACACCAGCTGACTTTATCTTCCCAGATGTTTCTTACGTCTCTCCCATTCCAGCTTTTACCCTTGACCACAAGCAGCACTTGGAACAATTAACACCTTGTGCTCCTACCATCTTATGGTTTACAAGGCAGCTGGTTACTAGGGCAACAACTGCACCTTCTTCTTTCAGTGTATTGACTGAAAATCAACATTTTATATTAAAGGAAAAGAAAAATAATATTGTCTCAAGCCACAGTGAGTTACAACACCATCTCTCCTGTAATCAAGATATTGCTGAATTATGGTGCTATAAACAAACACTTCTGATATAACCACAAACACTGTGGGACATGTAACACATTGGCTGTATATTTCAAGTGACAAACTCATTTATTGTGGGGAGTGGAGGGAGAAAAATACCTTTCCAGAAGCCACAGCAAGGAATTACAGCAAAGAATGACCAGAGCTTAAGGGTACGGGCACAAAGGAATTCTAACAACCTGGCTGGAATAAAGCACTTAGAAATATGAACAAGATTCGAGCAGTACCAGCAGTACAGGAGGTGAGGATACAGGACTTGGTTATTCTCTCCTTTCAACTGGCATAAATCATGATTAATTCCATAGCACTTAACAGAATTACCATGCTGTGAGGCTGAGGTAAGGAAGTAGCTCCCAGGAGGGGTTGGGGAAGTGAGCCCACAGCTATCCCATAACCTTTGTAGGCCAGTGTGGAGGCTTCCCTGCTTGCAGGTGGGACTCAAGTAACAATCATGGATCATTAAGGTACATAACTATCTGGGACATCAAAGAGATCAGGAGCTTGAGGTGAAAGTAGCTTGTGCCAGATGCTATGGAGGCAGAGAACAGGCTGGGAGCTGCTTGCCAGAGATTTCATCTCTTGCTGTGTTCCAGGTGGCTGCTGGGTCACTTTGGTCAGCGGGTTTGGAAGAGAGCCATCATCTGACTCCTGGATGGTCTGCCAGCCCTGGTGTGTGGTGAGTTCCAGCTCCGGAGACTTCTTTGCCCAAACGGGATGATTTTTGTATGCTGTTTTACTATGCCACAATGTGCTGGGCTGTTTTGGTAGTCACCTGCTGCCCAAGTTGTTAAACACATGTGAGCTGTCAGTAGTGCCTCTCTCGGCTGTGAACGGGAGCACAGAGGGAGTGGGGGAAGCAGGATGGGCTGGGCAGCTGCTCAGTGTCTCCCCAGTCACATACAAAAGGACATCTGTGCTGTGCAGTGGGAATGGGAGAAGGAAATAGGGGTATTGTCTCCCTTAGGAAACCTGGCCCCTAGAAAAGATAATGTATATAACCGTCTATGGTTATGGTGCATACATGAATCTGATCATGATGGAGCATTTGTGATCAGGAGCTGTCAGTGCTTAAAGCTCCTTGTCTGTGTCTTACAACTTCTGCCTTTACACCAACGTGCAGGGTATTAACAGGTTATCCGAAGCTTGCCTGGGGCTTGCAGGACTGACTTTGAAGTAAAAAAATCAGACTGTGACATTTTAAGTGACCTAGCTGATACTATAGGTGAGGATGATCAGGCTGCCATTGCTTCTGTAAGGCTGGGTTTCCAAACATGCTTTTACAAGAACCCTGGGGTTCTCTGGCTTTAGTTTTAAGTGAGTTTAGAGTTGAGGGGAATAAAGCTTCAAGCAATTCCACTGTAGAGTTTGTAAGTGTGCACAAAAATGCATTGAATGGGAGCTGTTCAGTGTACAGACTTCTGATGGGTTTGACAGCACAGCTCAAAAGTTCCTTAAATAATAAGTCTGTGATTTCTGGCAGCCTGCAAGTGCTGAACTTCCTTGGATTTCAATGGAAATAGATACATCTTAACAAAGACCACCTCTTGTCAGCTATCCTTAAAATTATAGCACGGAGATTGAAATAAAATGTGTGTACTTGTCTCTCCTGGGACATGACGGAAGGAGAAAGCATTATCAGAATTCTTTAAACTCATCTTAACAGTATTGAACCAATTATTTTGTTAAATCTGGGTTTGTTTTCTGCCTCTCAATGAGAACATTTGAAGTCTATCATCTCCACCATTTATGAGTTACCAGTCTGCAAGTGTAAAATTTCCAACTGGAACATATGGTATCAGAGGGAACAAGGGGGAAATATCGGATTGCTCATGCTCCCCAAACTCCAAATCTACTCCATTTAGTATTTTGCTCACAGTTCCTGTAGGGGAAAATAAAAGAAATCATCTCTGATCTGAGACCAAGCACTGAACATTTCACCCTGAATAGGAATCTGTTTGAAAAACTTATAAGCAGCTGAAAAGGGAATAGAATAGAAAATACATTTCTGTTTCTTCACAATGGGCAGAACTTAGCAATGCTGATAAAACCTCTCTGAACCTTCTTCTCTTCTGACACCTGTTTTGGGGCCTTGCCTCTAGCCAGCACATGGGGACAGAGCAAGTAGCAGGCCAGAGACCACTTGTTCTCTTTCCTGCTGGTGTCAGTGAGGCTGGGCAGTCCAAGGCTGCCAGCAGAGCTGGGCGTGCAGGCACTGGGGCTGCTGTGGCCTCTGCACAGACCTGGAGATGTGCTCTGCCTCTGAGCCACATGGTACTGGGAGGCTGTGCAGGACACCTTGCTGGCCATGCTGCCTGGGTTAACCTCACTTCGAGCTTGGAACTGGCCTGACACTCACCTGCAGTGACACAAGACCTTTGAGATCACCAGGCAACACCAGCTATTGGGCACTGGGTAGCCACAATGCTCCTGTAATTTGTCAGTTCCTTGCTGGCCTCTTGGTATCCCACTGGGCTGAGCCATTCTTGCATGGGCATCCCTTTACCTGTAACAGAGAATGATCATGCAGACCTTCCCTCTGTGCAGGGCTGAAATATCCCCTTCCTTTTGCTTTCCTGCAGAGCAGAGGCTTAGCCCTGAGTAACCAGGCTGTGCGAGAAACAGGCTTCTCACTCTTCTTCCTGGCAGAATAAGGAGGTCCTAAGCCTGTAGCCCTGGGAATTGATGGGACCAAATCACAGAAGAGGAGCCTTTCACTTGGCAGCATGATGGTTGTGTAGTGCCACATGTACAACCAAATCTATCCTCCCTGCCATTCAGACAGAAAGCAGCTTGTTTTGGAGCAACTTCCCTGGGAGGGGGAGGAACAGATGTTTGAACCAGAAGCGTGTGTGACAGTTGGGAGAGACAGCGTGGAAACGCACAGTTGAAAGGAGAAGTCTGATGGGAGTGTGATGACAGCAGCAGGACTTCAGTGACAAGGAGTGGGAAGGAGAACAAGCAGGGAGGAGTGTTACTTCAAAAGCTGAGCAAAGTGCACAAGAAGATATGTCAGGAAAGCGTCAGAGAAAGGAAGAGAGGAAATGTGAGAGTAGAGACAGGCTTTGGGATCTGTCTGCAAGCATGTGTGACCTGTTGCCTGACAAACGGAGAAAGGAAGGCCTTTTATTCCTCTGCCTCCTTCCACTGAGTTAACTCTTCTTGCAGCCAAGCTGGCTGCCAGCTCTGCTGGAGCTCTTCAGTTAGTGCTCGTGAAAGGTACAGCTGCCTATGCTGCCCCAAAGCACGGTGACTGGGGGGTACTGTGTGAATGTACTCTGTCAGGGATGCCCAAGCCCTTCCTCTGCCTTTGTGGGGTGGCACAGTAGCCACAAGCCTTGGGACTTCTGGACACTGCAAGAGGAGGAGGAGAAGAGGTGACAATCTCGTAACAGGCTTCGCCTCTGACTGTGCTGTGCTCACAAGGGCAGGATGCATGAGCAGAGAGAGAGAAGTGTGTATGAGCATTTCTCCTGCAGCAGGGAGGGACCTCTCCAGCAGTGCCTTACCCTGGTGACATCAATCACAGCTCTGCAGTGTCTGCTTTTACCCTAGTTCAGCAGATGTGCAAGGCAGACCAGGAGCACGCTGCTGGAGTGTGAAGCCTCAGAGCTGGGGGAGGGGGCACCGTAACTTCTCCTCCTGAGGGATTTACAGAGGCAGTTTTGCACAACCCTTCTTGGGCTCACCACTGACTTCCCAGTGTGCCTTGAGAAACACAGACTGGTCTGTTCTGCTTTGTGTCCTCTGGTAGGGAGGGGAGAATTTCCTTAAGTATAGGTGAGCCTTGAGATGTAACAATGAAGGGATTGCAAGGTAGATGCCAGTCTCAACCAGCTAGGCCAGGAGCTGCAATCTGACAATGGATGCTGCACAACTGGTCACTTTCACCCTTCATACGACCATTGGCATTCATTTCTTGGTGTGAAATCCCAGCAAATTAGAGGCAGACAATATCCCTTATGTGGGTGTGCAATGGGGAAGGCTGAACCAGGGTGATGGAGACAGGTCAGGTTGTGGTGTATGCAGCTGCTCTGGGGGACAGGAGTCTCACAGCAGGGACCTGTCAGTAGCATGGGCTGTGTAGGGTTGAGGCTCACCCAGCAACGCCTTTTTTCATTTATTTATTTTAAGGATGAAATGTATGGAGAGGAACGTGAGGGAAAACCAGTGTCAGGACACGGCAGCAGTGCAAGGGTGTTGAGTGCCGTTGAAGAAACAGCTTGATGAAACTGTGAAAACCTGAAGGATCTGCCCTTCCTCACCAGGAGAAGCCATGCAGGCTCATGGTAAGGAAGGGAGTTTTGGGCACCATAGAATCAATGCACTGGTGATGTTGGGAGTGTAAAGGTCATGAAAGCCTCTCTGGTGCCTGCTGTACTGGCTGGCTGGGCTGCAGGACCCTTCTCACTGTGTGGCTTGTACTGGCTGTTCTTACTCCAAAGCTGTGGTGTGGGGTCTGGTGGTGAGGGGCAGAGGGGGACCTGCAGGCTGCCAGGGTGGCCTCAGACAGAAGGAGCACAGAGGAGCAGGTACCTTGGTGTTTTCACCCAGGAGTGATGTACTTTGAAGCAGGATAGGGTTGAGTGTCCCCCAGAAGCTTGGCTTTGTGTAGCAGAATCACACCTTTCTTCTAATTAACTTGCACAGGATCTTGTGCAAGTTAATTGTAAGAGTCAGGGTCAGACCCAAGTTGCATTTTCTAAAGGTACTAGTGCAGGTTCTGAAATTAAATTCTCATGAGGGAAGACCTGTTTTCCCTGCAGTCTAAACTCAGAACAACAGAGCAGCCTTTAGTCTCTGGAGAAGGTTTAAAAATCTTCCAGGTCTGTGTTCCTTGTAAAAAAATTTAGTCAGCACTTGACACATCTGACAGTTGCCAGCCCTTGTTCAATGTGATCAGGGCACTGTGTACTGAATTAATCAGGGAACTCCACGCTGCCTCGTAGCTGGGAAATGGTACATCACCAAACCCTGGAAAGATGCCGGAGTGTCTCTGGAAAGCAGGCTGCAGGACAACACAGGTGATTTCTGCCTTAGTCCTCCCAGCCTAAGCTTGCAGAGAAGGTGTCCTTAGGACCAGCAGCCTGACTTCCTCAGGCTTTTGCTGCAGCCACACTCCTGGCAGAGCAGAGCCGTATATCACCCGGCATTTTATGTGTGCCTAGGAAAAGGAGCCTGAATCCCCTTCCTGCACAGAGAGCTGCCAGGCTGGATGCCAACACACAACCCTCAGCATTTTTTTATTTACTATAAACCTCTTAAATGAAGGTTGGGGGATGTTTTTAATTTACTATGTTACTGTATGGAACCAATCACTATAAATTTAAATGGAGAGCTGGTGGGAGCACACTTACCTTTTATATCATAATTGTGCGAGTGCCGCTGCCTAACTGCTATTAGGATTATTCAGAGCTTCTCAAATTTCATTGTAAAACATTAGGCTGTGAGAGGTACTGTAAGGGTGTGATTATCCAAAGAGGGTAAGTAGTAGTGGGGGTTGTTGGCCAGAATTGCTACAAGAGGGAAGAAATGCTTAGTAGCTGGAAGTAGAGGAACTTGAGGAGCGTAATCTGCCATTCAGAAATACAGTGCTCTGTTGGTGGAGAAATCCCACCTGATTTCTATCTGGATCTACACCGGCTTGACAAGTCTGACTTAAATTGTCACCAGGCACGATTCAAATCCTTGGCTGAGCGTAGGTGTCAGCCCCGTGCTCCCCTGCAGAAACCCTAACACAGTGCAGGAGTCCCGCTGGCACTCCCGCTGACATTCGGCGCTGCAGAATCCCTCCCGTGTGGCCACGCTGCCTCGGGGCATCAGGAAGTCACCTCTTCCTTTGATGGGGTCGACAGGCCTGGCCGTGCTGGCAGAGCTCTGCTTTGAGCTGGGGCTGGAAGGGGCTGTCGGCGTGGCAGAAGGGGTGACCTGTCCCGCTTGCTGCCCCTGCTGTGGGCACAGTCTCCCCTCCTGAGCAATTCCAGGAGGTGGGAGAGGAGCAGAGGGTCAGATGGGAGATAGCTTGGCTGGAGAGGAGCAGGACCCAGGCTGGGGGAACTCAGGGCTCTGAAGATGACTGGTGACCCGTGAGTCACTGCTCTGAGTAGAGCCAAGGAAGGACATGGTGCTGGGAGGGTGTTTCACTACCCTGCCATGGGCCCTGGACATCTCGCAGCATCACCTCTGCAGGGACAAGGCATTGCCAGCTTTTCCTGGGAGGCAGGGAGAAGAGAGCAGTTCTGTGTATGCACTCCTCTACTGCCTTGATTCTTTACCTGTGACTGAGATTTTAATTTTGCATCCCATATGATTTTCCTGTTGTAACACACGCCTCTGGGTTGTCACTGTAACAGTGCCTTTCCTTGGTAGGGAAGGCAAATCTGAAAGGAAGCCCTGGAGCACTCTGCTGTGCGAGTTCCTCAAACGATGGCTGTGTTTCTCCCTTCCGCCCGCTTTCAAATCATTTTCATGCTGGGAATAAGTCTGAGTGCAAAACAATCATGTTCAGCATATGATAACCAGACACAATTGTAAGCACACAAGCAGCCACATGGAAAACAAATGAGCTGATGGAAGGACAGAAAGAACACAAGACTACCCAGATACCACAGTTACCATGTTCGCAGTAAGATCAAATAACTCTGCCATTTACATGTAATTGCATATTTTTTTCCTTAGGAAAGTAGGATTCTGGAAAACATTTTTAGTTACCAGATTTTTATCTTCCCAGTTTGTATAGTGGTGGGAAAAAACAATCTCCCAACAACAACATACTATGGGCCAATTAAAATTAAGCAACTCAAAGCTGAATTCTGTCCTGAACTTCATCTGTGAAATTCTAGTGAATTCAGTGGGGTTTTGTAACCGGTCAGGATTTGGACACTAGTTTATAAATCAAAGAACAGTAGGGGCTGTGCAGGGTCTAAGCTATTTGGATATTCTTAAATGCCACACTAGGCTGCTGCTGATATCCTGAAAGTGTGTTTTCACTGATGATACTGGGAAGCAAGTTTGGCAGATTTTTTTATTTTTATTTTGCTTTAATATTTTCAGTATGTTTGTCTTTCTTTTGTCATTGAAGCTGTTTTTCTTTGAAAAGCATCTACTTTTAGTTGGGGAAAAGCAGACAGCTGAGGCATTTGGAGGAATTTTATTAAACACTTGTCTTGATATGAGAAGTTGTAATTAATAAAAAAGTCAATTATAGATATATTACACACTTCCCAATCTCAATAGACAATGTCTTTTAAACCTAAAATGGGTTAACAAACCTAAAAGAAAATTTAAATAGCACAATTTTTTGGGAGAAATTCATCTTCCTTTTAAGCAATTCTTAATGTATCTTGCATACATATGTATGTCTCTAAAAAGAATGTGCATAAATGAAACAATGTAAAAAACATTTTCACTGTAAATATATTTTCTATTCATTCACTGTAATGTTCCCACACTCCAAAACAGGAATCAAATATGTTAACAAAACATGATGTCCAATGAATGTAAAGCAAGAAGAATTCGGGAGCACTTGGCAGAATTATATTCCCTTTATTATTAAATTTCTCCCCAAAACATCTGTTCCTTCAACATCATCAAGGATCAATGTAAGCACTTGTTGGTAGCAACCTGAGTTAGATACCTTGTCACAGTTTATGACTTTCCTGTGCTTTTCAGTGATGTAAAGATATTCATGTAAGTCCCAACTGGGCATTGTGAAACTTCCCTTCCTCTCCTTCATCATCCTGTTGACCTCTTTATCTTCCTGCTGATGTGCTGAAACACCTGCATGGTCCAGTATCAAGTTTGAGCCTCATGTGCTTCAGTTTTTGCTCTGGTGTCTCAGCTCAGATCCATTCTCACTGCTGGGCGCTGTTTGGGAGGCACCTGGACTTGTGATCTTTCACAAAATCTCCCCCCCAGACTCTGGTACCTCTGGCCTTGCTGGCAGTTTGGCCTGTGCCAGCACAGAGGTGGACGCAGGGGAGCTGCCCAGGATGGACCCAGCTGCCCTTGGGGGTTTGTGGCCCATGTCTGTCTCCAGAACTTGAGGTAGTTAGTCTAAAATGAGCCTGGTGTGCTGTGGTAACAGTGTAGCTGGATACAAGTGCAGTACTGAAAATATCCCTGCCTTATTGATAGTTTAATTGCTGGCATTTAGTTAATTGTGTATGTTCTCTTCTAGTGGAAATAAACCTGGAACAATGCAACGAATTGTTTTTCCAAAAGCAAGGAGTCAGTCATGCCTGCTGCAGCAGGAGAGCCTACCTGAGTAAGCCAACAACTTCCAGTTGTTCGAACTGCTGTTTGCTGTCTGTTGCTATGGTGAAGTGATGGCACAAAACTGACACCAAAAAGGAAACAATATTTTCTGAACAGATTTATAAGAAGAAAAAAAAATTGTATAGGGGACAGAGAGGTCATGGGGAAGAGTGGGGAAACCGTAAGGGGCTTTGAGTGCTTTCCTTTGAGCCAGTTTTTCGCCTTCCTTTTTTAACTGAAGGTCCAGTCGACCCTTTGAAGGCAAGACTCATCCTGTGCAGTGTCACCCCAATGAGTTTTTTTACAACCAATTAAATATTCCCCTAAGCTGTAAATGTTTATAACTTCAATTCACATTTTTTCCTTTGCTTCTCCTGCATCTACATGCATATGGCAATGTATTTTTTTTCCTAGCTTTACAGTCAGTTTTGGAGATCTTAAGTCTCAGCAGTGTAGCGCAGGTGGCAGATCAAGAAAAGCTGCTTTCCTCTCCACCTTTGCAGCACCGATGCTGTTTATGTCTTTCCTGACAATTACATTTTTAGCCCTTCCTAAAGCCCTGTTGTGCTAGCAGTGTGTTTCCCGCCCTGGCTGGAATCACCAGTGTTCTCTGTGTTTTCCTACACCCAGACCTTCAGCCTACTTAAGATGCCAGCTGGAGAAGCTGGACTGTGCAAAGCAGCCCCGCAGCTGACTGCCCGGCAGCCTGAAGGGGTGGGGAGGAGACCAAGCACTCAGTTCCCAGTTCCTGTGGAGAGAACTTGTCTTTCCTTCTCTTTAGCCAAGGATTTTGTATGTCACTCCTGTCCCACTGTGACACTGGAGACAGGCAGCCCATCTTGATAAGTTGCAAACCATGGCCAGACTCAAAGCCTCGTTCAGACTCGTGTTGTGAGATAGAATAGCACCACGATTATGCTTATTGGAGAACATTTTCCTCTTTCATTCATCTGAATGCGAGCGGTTTTGGTGCATCATTTCCTCGGTGTGGTGTGTGCTGCCGTGGTCCTGTTTTGAAATGTGGACAGTGGCAGGATGGCCAAAGAGGAAAGGTTGCACACTAGAGTTCAGATTCTGCTGAGTGCAGGTGCTGGGTGTGGGGTGGGAGCAGGTATTCATGGCTTTGGGAACAGTTATTTAGTGATCTGAAAGCAACTCTCCTTCTAGCAACGTTTCAGGACTGTGAAATAAGTATCCAGTGCAGCTTTCTTGTTCCAGTGCCAGACGTTCTGATTGCTTCGTTTAGTGTCACATCTGTGGTGTCTGAACTACACCTTAGCTGTATCATCACCGACTTCTTTCTAATGTGGGGTCATGCCTCCCTTTATATCCAGCCCTTTGCTGGACTGCTGTTGGGTTGTAATTGCATTGGATTCTTAATAGAGTTTCTTGGTCTGCTGTCACAGCGTGATTGCAAGAACTTGTGTTGCATTGAATGTGGTCTTGATTACTTGCCAATTAAAGTGCAAGGGAAACACTTACAATCTTCTCCTTTAAAATTGCATCTAGATTCCACCTCCTCTGAAGGCTATGGGAAACTTGCAGAGATTGTTTCCTGTTGTCCTGTCTTTCTACTTTAAGTTTTTGGCTTGGTGGGATAGGTAGATAAATGTGCCTCTTTTTTTTTTTTTTTTTTTTTTAATTTCTTAAATGCCTCTTTTTTTTGGGGGGGGGGGTAGTTCTGTGCATGTGAAGCAAAAGCAGAAAGACCCCTCTGAAGCTGAGTGTTGCTCATTGCTCTCATGCCAGGTCGCTTAGGGTTTACAAGGTTTGGGATAGTGCATCTTTAAAATGAAAATACATGAAAGCAGATGGCCCTGTGGTAGCTGAGCGTGGAAGGAGACGCCTGAAGAAAGTGTGTTGTGGCAGGAGGGATGTGTTAGATGAGGGAGCAGAGACGAGCCAGGAATGCAAGGAGGCAGTGTGCAGGGGGCACACAATTTCCAGGAGTCTGGAGGCGTAGGAGGTGCTCTACCGCGGTGGCGAATCTCGTGGAGCAGGTGTGCAGGGGCAAATTGCCTGCCTGCCACCCCCTGGGCATCCTGGCAGCATGTGCTCGTAAAGAGCCAGGGCCAAGGTGTGAAGAGAAGCAAAAACAGGGAGAGGAGAAAGAAAAGGAAGGAAAAAGCCCCAAGAGGAATGTGGACAATATGACAAGACACGGGGGGAGCCCACCTGTGAAGGTAACCGTGAGTTTCTGTTTATCTTGCCTGTGGTTAAACTGCAAGGAAGTTTTGAACTGCTGCCTAGTATGACTGTCAATTATTTTAACTTGTATTTCTCACCTCAGTCCCCATGAAGTGCATTTGACAATAATTAATTTTGTGTGTGCAACTGAGAGTGTATCCTACTCCTGCAGAGGTGTCAGCTTAATGGGATATGGCTACAGGGGATAACAGGCTGTGCCACCCCATTAGGGAATTTGGGGGGTCACCTGGTCATTTAGACTAATATTTTAATTGTTGGAACATAAGGTTTCTCATAGTTGAACTGGGAACAGATTAACCTCTGTCTCTCTGAACTTGCATGCTGCCAAGCTCCTTAAACACCACTGCTAATTTTATTTTCTACTTTCAGCATGTATTTAAGATAATTCTTTTTGTTTCATAGGTTAAAGAGGAAATATTCTAACTGGCTGAGATCCCAGAGAGCAATTACAAATATTTTATTATGGTTACAGGACTTGGAATTCAGCCTCAGGCTGTGGGCATCAGAAAATCTATGTGTGGAAATCCCAAGTGTTGTAAGACCGGGAGAGTTTTGTACGGAGGGATTCCTTCTCATTTTACTAAAGTTAAACTCTTGGTTTAAAAATAAAAGAAAATACTTGGACTTGTAAATGAAACCTCTGCAATCAGCTTTTGACTATACCAGTTAGAGAAGGGTTAATTGAGCCTCTTGTCTCCATTGCATGTTAGCACAGAAGGTCAGTGATGGGAGAAGCCAGGTCCACACTGAAGGCTTTTGAAACAGCCCCCTAACTAGCCTAATGAATATGCTGGTGAGATAAACAGGTCATTTAACACTTTTCATGTCGCTATTGTCCATCCAACCTTAAATGTCAACTCTGTCACTCTGATAGGCTGGTTCTGCTTAAAAAGGTTTCCTGGCTTTGTTAGATTCCTAGGAGGGATTTCCCCCCATCCTTACTCCTAATTGCTGGCAGAACCCTACGGATGTATTTATATCAGCCTTTTCATTCGGGTCAAGTCTCCACTAGAGAATTTTGCCAGTGTGTGCGAGTGTTGCAGAGATGCAATGAAGATACAAGTGGGAGCGCCAAATGCAGTTATAATTATCCTGCTGGAACTGCAGCTCAGTGACCACAATGGAATGACTGGCTGAGGGCAGGATGGTTTGATATCTCTGATGAAGGGCTGGGATTGCTGTGCCCATGCTAGGACAGTTTCACAGGGCTGCTGAGAGGGAGCTCAGCTGTCTGTGAACCATCCGAGTGCGCTGCAGTCCCAGCCTCGGGAAGGGCCGGGAGTGGGGCTAGTGGAGCGTGCCTGTGCTGGCACCTGCCTTGTAGCCAAACCCTCGTGACAGAGGGGATGTCCCTGATGTGATGTTTCTGCCAGGGCTGTGAGCACATCTTCAGTGTGCTGACATTGGATGTCCAGGTTGCTTGAAGCAACATCTCATAGGAACCAAGTTGCATACCTGAGAGTGCTGAATATTTTTCACAAACGTTTTCCGGAACTTCCTCACCTGTGAACAGCAAGCGTGTTTCTTCTTGGGACACTTCTATTTTTTTATGTAACCCATGGCATTCTGTGGCCTAGAAGGCCTCAGAAAATTACTTCTTATCTCAAGAAGTCTGCAGACAGCTTTCCTGTGAGATTTCTTGAAGGCTCCCCTACACCTTGCCTTGAATGAGCTCCCCAGTGCCATGGTCAGAAGCACAACAGCATAGGTGCTTCTGATTTAACATCACAATCGGGGGCTCAACATACTCCAAAGGTAGGCAAAGAGCAAATGGACTGATGCTGTATTGGTATCCAATACCTCATTGCAGCTATTTGCCCCTGCAAACTTTCTTGGCTTTCTGATACCTGCATCAGCTGATAAATACAAAAGGTGGAAATTCAGGTATCAGCACTGAAAAAGGAAGGCTGATGGGGTGAAACAGCACATACCCAAGCATGTATGCTACAGACCAGAGGAGCTTATGTGGGTATTCCCAGAAATGCTGCCAAATCTGAGTCCAAGAAGCCCCTCAGTAAGGGAACTGCTTTGACAATGCACTGTGTATTTGAGTTGCCCCTCCAAAACAGGAACCAGGCAAATTTTATTCCTCCTGGAAATTATGGTGTATGTTTGGGAAGCTTTTTGGCACAACAGCACAAAAATATCATTTTGGGGATATTGTATTGAAGGCCCAAGTAATTTTTCTGTGACTGGTGTACTTCCAATTCACTGAGATGCTTTACAATTTCAATTTGTGAAGTCACACCAGCCTCTTCCTAGCTACAAGTAGGTGATGCTGCCCATGAGGAAGATATCCAACACAACAAGCAGAACATGCTCTGACCAATATTGGACAAGCCCAGTAAAGACATCACATCAGCTCTTGGGCTGAAATCATCCCAGGTGTGGTGCAGTGCAATTAGCACAGGTTAATGTCAGGCTAACTTCCTACATCAAGACAATCTGGATTCCTACTGGGAAGCTCGTTAAAGGTCTTGTGGACTAATCTTTAACACATGGTTGTTGTCCTCCATGATCCTTCCAAGGCATTCATGGTCTCACCAATGGGAATGAGATGGTGGAGGAACATTGTGAGAATGGCTGGAATGAGCTGTGGAGCTGATCAGTAGTGATCAGTGTTCCTCAAAGCTCAGTTACAGCTCTGGTCCTTTTCAGCACTTTTATTTCTGAATAGCTTAAGTACATGGTGGGCCTTAATTTGCTGGCCCTCTGGTACAACAGAAGAGGGACAGAGCTGTCAGAAGGCCAATCCCACCAAGCTGTCACTAATATTCAGATGAGATGTGGCTGTTGGCTGAATAATATGTGAACTTACTCTAGACTACAGGCAATTACAGGGAGCAGAAGGCAGCAATTTCATTTGTGCATGACTTTCCTGAATTTAAAGTATATTTATGTAGTCTACTGATTTGTTGGAGGGGTCCTCAGTGACTCCAGATTTTTTTACAGCTGCCTCCCTGTTCCATCATCTCCAGTGGAAGAGAAGATACTGCTTCATCTTGGCAGGTAACAGCATGGACTCAGCTGTTTGTATCTCTGCTGTTTCTTGGACAGCACCAACATGATGTACATGGGCCAGAAGCCCTCAGTGTTTGGTGACCCTGCCTGAGACAGGTCTTTGCCATCCATCTTCTCAGCAACAAGCTACTGCAAGTATTAGGAGCTGTCTGCTTGCTATGGGACCTTGGCCAACATTTTAGGCCTCAGTCCTTATAGTCAAGATACTGACTGACCTGGGTCCCTGCTGTGGGATGTAGGGTATGGTTGACAGTTGCTTAAAAATGTAGCATGTGTTTGCAAAATAAATCCTGCCTGGTGGGGATCAGGTCAGGACTTTCTGAAGGGAAGGTACAGAACTATGTATTGAGCTCTCCCAGTATCAGTGCAAACATTGCTGCCTGCTGTGCCAAAAGCCAGGCATCCTAAAGTTTCTTTTAGTTGTGATTTTCTTCTCATGCTTCCTATAGTTAAATACATGGTAATATGTAATATTAAAAACAAAAACAAATAAAACAACCTCCAAACTCCCTAAAATTTACCAAACCCACACTTGGGAGTGTCTCTGCTGCTGGCTGTATCCTTCTCCACACTCCTTTCTTTGCCTTGGCTCCAGCAGTCACCATCCACTAATCCAGCAGAAAACTAACCCAACATAAAAGGAGGTAGAATTTTGGGCTTTGTTTACTTTTTGCTGGGTTAGTGAGCTGCCTTGTCTCCAAGAGGGGCCAGGAGAGGAGAGGTGAGCTGTGTGAGGAAGGGGGACTGCGTGGACTGGAAGAGGTTGGAGGAGTAGAGGGCTAGATTTGCTCAGACAACTTTCTGGGCTGTTTTCTTGGTGCATGGCAGGAAAGGGCCCAGACACAGGGACCAGGTGCAATGTGTGGGCTGAGGGCACTGCAGGAGAATTGCAGCAGTAGTAGCTCTGGGGTGAGTAGAAGCTTTCCCTCTGGGGGTTATGTTCACCCATTTGCTACTCAGCCCTCCTCTGCTTTCAAAAGCATGTTGCAAGCGCTAGGATAAAACCTCCAACCCAGCTGTCTCTCAGCTACCAAAATATCTCCTTTTCCCCTTGGCCAGCTGTCAAAACTTTCCTGGCCTTCCTAGAACAAGCGTCTTAGGGAATGTTTCCTTTGGCTGGTGAGAACTCGGGGGGATGCTCTGGAGATGACTATGGGACAGCATGTTCAATGCCAGGTGCCTCTCCTAAGCCAGCTCCCGAACAGCCTGTCCATCCCCTTAGTAAAGCTCTCTGCTTGGTGTGCTCTGGAGGGTGAGACTGTGGTTTGAGGAAGAAAGTGCTCCAGAATAAAAAAAATTGTGCAACTCAAGAGCCAAGAAAAAAGCCTTAATTATTCAACTAGTTTGGAACTTGAAAGTATCCCTAAAAATAGGTGAAAGGGATGTTTGTCAGCTACAAAGAGATTATCTTTCAGTAGTACTGCTTGTCTTATTTTATGATGATGCTACAGAATACAGTCCCTCAGGTAACCTCATTAATGTTTATGAACGAACCCCTTGTTTTATAGTTTTGGTTTGAGAAGGTAGAAATAGGGCAAGAGGCTAGTAAGACTGATTTTATCATATGTGCTTTGAAAAGCCCAAGGACACGGCTGTAAGGTCTCTGTAAGCATATGATGTACATGGGCCAGCAACTGGATTGGGTGCTTGCTAGACTGCCTGAGATGTATCCTAAGGGAGAAATCCAGGCAGGACTTTGGCTAAAATCCTGGGTGAAATTCTGCATACTTCCCAGGAGATCTGTCAGCAGGAGGTTGGCACTCTTCTGTGTCTCATCAGTCGTGTTGTTTTGATCTCTTCCGGCAAAGGCAACCTGTGACCATATGTTGTTATAGCCATAAGTGCTTCCACAGAGCAGTATCTGGTAAACCCTGCTGCCTGACAGTGCCTCAGCCCAGGGTGGAGGCCTCTTTTCACTATCTGTTCCTTAAAGAGGGCAACTGTTTCTTCTGGCTATCATAACAGGGTGGCAGTTACGAACAGCCCATAACAGTAGGGGTGGTTTCTGACTCTTACCGCTCCGTCCTTAAAAATAACAGCTTTTTTTTTCCGAGCCAACCAACAATTGTGGTCAGCCACGAATACCAGTTTAACCATTTGGCAGCTGCCCTGTAAGAAACAGCTCTTTCCAGAGAGCCAAAGGAGCCCTAGAGCCACACTGGGCTGGCTTCAGTCAGCAGGGCACACTTAACAGATTCCTTGTATGCAAGCAGCCTCTTTAATAACAAGCAAATCCTAGAAAGTTAATACCAAACAAATTGTGGAAGTGTGTAAGAACTAGAAATTCAAGTGGATTCTTTATTTGATGAAGGAATGGGTAAAACTCTATTCCTCCCCACACAAACTCGTAGTTTCTTGCTCTGTAGTTCCTTCTCCACCCGTCATGTGTCGGGACTGTCAGCAGAGTTTATTTTGGGCTCGGTTCCACTACGCGCAGTAGTAGCCGGCTTCGCAAACAGTGCACTGCAACTGGAACCGCCCCTTACGGCTTTAGGGCAGAAAGCAGCAATAACGGGCTATTGTCGGCCGGGCGGTCCCGCCCGCTTCCCCGGAGTGCTGCCGGGGCTGCCCCTCGTCCCCGTAGCTCCGTGGCGGTGGCAGCGGGGCCGGATCTCCGGTGGGGCCGGTCCCGGGGCTGGCGCGGCCGCAGCCCCCGCTCTCCGCTCGGGTCCCCCGGGGGTCCCGGTCCCGCACGTGGCGGGGGCTCCGCGGGGCGCNCCGGCGGGCGCTCTTTTTGAATGAATGACCTCACCCGCGCCGGCCAACCGCCGCGCGCCCGCGCTTAATATTCATGAGGCGCCGCGCCAATGAGCGGGCGAGGAGGTTGTTTTAAACGGCAGAGCCCCGCAGCCAATCAGGCCGCTCTCGTAGGCAGCCAACGCGAGGCTGAGCCGCGCCGAGCCCCGCGTCGTGCCCTGCGCTCCGCTCCTGTCCACACTACCGCGAACAATACAGGTATGTGCAGCCCCGCCGCAACTTTTCGGGGGGCGGCTGCCCCCTCCCCGCCCTGCCCCTGCGCCTTCGTCCCTCTGCCCTACCTGCCCCAGCATGCTTTTTTTTTCCTTTTTTTTTTTTTTGGTGTTGTGTTCCGTTTCTGCCTTCCTCTGAGTTTTTGATTTTTTTTTTCTTAATTAGAAAAAAATCGGGAAATTCACCCAAAACTTTGTTTCCCCCCTCTCGCGGGGATCGGTGGTGCCGGGGCAGATGCTGCGCGCAGCTGGCGGGGCGGTGGGCTGCGGGCGAGGCGCAGCGTTTGTCCCCCGTCCTCCTGCCCTGCCCCGTCGGGAGCTCCCCCCGCCGCCGAGGGGCCACCTGCCCCCGGTGCAGCCCCGTAGCTCCGCGCTGGGCTCCCGTGCCGCCGAGAGTAATATGGCTGGTGCAGCAACTACACCGGGACTAACTCCTCTTCTCCCCCGCATGGGCAGGGATTTTTCTCTGCCGCCTCCTAATGTCGCACGGCAAAACGCGCGGCGCCCTCGGCTTTTATGTGCCCCCTTCCCAGGGTGGGCTCGGTGGGGCTGGTGGCGGTGGGAAAGTTGTCGGCCGTGCGCAGTGCCGTGCCCGCTGTTTATTCTGCATTAATATGGCTGTCGCTTTAGCATCTGACAGGGATAAACCCTGCGCGCTGCGCCCGGCGGTCCCGGCCAAGCAGTTTTTTTCTCGCCGCCGCCGCCTCCAAACTCCCCCGATCCCTTCGCTTCTGCCTCCGCCGCTCTTCCCCTGCTCGACAAGGGGTCTCTGGTGGGGCTGTGCCCGCGGCGGGGCCCCGCATCGCCTTTTCCCCGCGCCGCGCCGCCCGTGCTGTGGGCATTAATATGGCTGGCGCTGGAGAGCCCCGGCGAAGGGAAGAAAGACGTGTGAGCGGCACAGGGATGGGGAGGGGGGTCGCGGCGAGGAAAATCTCTTTCCCGGTGCCCCGCCGGGAGCTCAAACCTTTCGCTTTCGCCCCGGCTTCTCTCCCCCCACCTTCTCGTGTCCTCGGACGGGCGCTGGGGGGCCGCCCCGGGGCTCCCCGCACTCTTTTTCTGGCAGCGCGGAGGAGCGTAGCGGCGGCGGTAATGGCTGCACGGGAGCCTTTGTTAGAGAGCGCTGCGCTAGGCAGGGGCCGGGGGGGGGGCTCCC
>VZSE01012186.1:280175-303525 GCA_013398275.1 Promerops cafer
CTCGCCCCCAACTTCGGAGCGGGGCCGGCTCCGCGCCCCGGCCCCCGGTACCGCGCGTTTTCCGCCCCCGCGGGGGCAGCGGTGTCCCGGCAGCGGCCGGACCGGGCAGGGCGGCTCACGGCCACTTTAGCTGCACCTGGCGGGTTAATGGGCGCAATTAAATATTAACGTTGTGCTAATAAAAATTAAATTTTCAAGTGACTTAGAAGCTGTAAGTAGAAAATACTGTTGCGGGCTTGTGATTTTTTTTATTAAGCGGGGAGAATTTAATACGGAAGCAGGAAAAGAGATGGAGCCCAAAAGTTTGCACCATCGTTTCGGTAACTTGCCGATTGCATCTTTGCACTGACCACTATGCCTCAAACATGTGTCACTTGGTGGAGCAAGAGCAAGCACAACTCGCCTCGCAGGGCTCCACGGGTCCTATTGTGGTTAAAGTCAGCTTTTATTTGTGCCCTTTTTATATATAAAAGGTTATTGCACTTTTTTGGGGCAGCTAATTTGTCCTGCCTTCTTACCTGGGCAGTAGCTGCTAATGTACACTCCAGCTCCTGAAGGGATAAGTCACTGCCTGGCACTGTGCATGCCACTCCAGCCCCAGTGTGGTCGCCAACTAAAACAGATACTTTATATTAGTTCATATATAACACATAATAGGCAGAAGTATTTATATTTAATAGGCTGTCTCCAGTCTTTGGACATGATGTAAATATATATTAATGTAACACTTAAATCCAGTGACTGGTTTCTCTTGGCTTGTCTGCAACCCAAGTATCAAGGGAGAATAATTTAAGTCTCTGTATTGGGGATGGTAAGAGGTGTGAGGGGAAAGAAAGAGGTGTGTTACTGATGGGACATCACATCAGAAGATGGTGAGGGGGTGTGTGTTTGTATAAATACATGCACACCATATGTGTATACATATAGGTGTATGCATTCATCTATATATCATTCATTATTTTTTCACTGTCCCTGCAGAGTCAAGATGGCTAAAGGTGATCCGAAGAAGCCCAAGGGCAAGATGTCTGCCTATGCCTTCTTTGTGCAGACGTGCCGTGAGGAACATAAGAAAAAGAACCCAGAGGTTCCAGTCAACTTTGCAGAATTTTCCAAGAAGTGCTCAGAGAGGTGGAAGGTACCTTAATTTGTCACTTCCTGAAGGGATAACTTCTTGTAGTATCTGCTGGGATGTCTGTGTGTCTCTGAGCGTGAAGGGAGCCAGTGCTGTTTTGGTCTATGTGCTGTTCTTGGCAAGCTGTCCTGGCCATTAGTCAGGTGCTGCTGAAGCCTGTAGCAATACTGAACTTTTCAGCCTTGTTTATCTGCCCATTTAGATGCTTCTGCTAGAGTCTGGCCTTTTTTATGATTCCCACGCAATGCCCTTCAGCAGCTGCTTCCTTCCAGGTGTGTGTCCAAAGGAGGGCTCTGACTGTGCTTGTCTCATTTCTGTTACTTCCCTGTTGCTGAGTATGTCCGTGGTGGCTGTGATTTCCCGTACAGGACCTTCGTCCTCAAGGTGGTCCAGTTAGAAAACAAACAAATTCTGAAACTCCCATATTGAGTTGATGTGTGTTGGTTTGTTTACATAAAGTTTGCCAGCTATTGAACAGTTGGGTAATCACAAGTTTTGTGTCTCATGTTTTGGTTTTTTAGACCATGTCAAGCAAGGAAAAGGCTAAATTTGATGAAATGGCAAAGGCTGATAAGGTACGATATGATAGAGAAATGAAGGACTATGGACCAGCTAAGGGTGGCAAGAAGAAGAAGGACCCCAATGCCCCAAAACGACCACCGTAAGTAACTTCCAGACACTAAATGCATAAGTGTTGTGGTTCATTTTCACACCCTGTATGTAACATTGGTTTGCAGGAAGGAGATAGGTGGGGGCCATGGTGTTGGAGGATTGGTAGTGATACTGTCTTGTAAACCTTCTAGGCAGCTTGTGGTCTTGAGCATGTAGGGCACTGACACAAATTGTACTCTTAAAATCGTAGTGAGGGAAGACACGGAAGTGGCTGAGTCAGAGTGAGACTTGTGTATCTAAAATGAAATTGGGTGAGGGGATACAGAACACTTAATTTAAAAAGAGCATTGAGTGAACAAGGCTGCAGGTCTGGGCCTCAGTGAAATCAAAACACGTTTAAGCTTGTGTTTGATTTTGTAAGTTAAAAAAAAGGTTTCTACTCTGTGTGCTCATGCATGTGTCAGTGTTGTGGGGGAGGGATGGAGGAAGGGGTGCTCCCTGGGCATTCTGCTGCAAATGCTGACTGTCCTCTGGTGTTTCTTCCCCAAGGTCTGGCTTCTTCCTCTTCTGTTCAGAGTTTCGCCCCAAGATCAAGTCCACAAACCCTGGTATATCTATTGGAGACGTAGCGAAGAAACTGGGTGAAATGTGGAACAACCTCAGTGATGGTGAAAAGCAGCCTTACAATAATAAGGCAGCTAAACTGAAGGAGAAGTACGAGAAGGTAAGGAGAAGTTGTCACTTGTGCCTCTTCTGTACCAGCTCTTTCATTGATGTGCTTTTGTAACATAGGCCCAGCTCAGTTGGCCCCATCATAGTTACAGCTGAGCTTTGCACAGGTTGGGGCAGAGCAGGATAGAGATCCACAGGCAGATTTCATCCAGGAGGGAGAGCTTTCCCCAGTGATGTGCAGTAGGGGCTGCTTGTGTTGCTTCACTAAGGGTTTGCTGTGCTGTTACAGGAGCTTTGTCCCATTATCAGGAAACTTTGAGAGGCTGGGTTCTCTTCTCCTCCTCAAAGAAATAGTCATGAATGCAGGGTTCAAGACCTCCACGATTGAGGAGCATGCTTAGGTGTCTGCATACCTGTGTACTCCCGTGCTGGCCGTGTCCCCCTGGGGGGTGCAGCCGGGGAAGGCCAGTCCCTTTACCTTAACGCCCGCTGCTGTACAAATGCTGTGTGTGTTCGCTGCTTAGAGCAAATTAAGACATCCCCTTGACTTTGCAGGATGTTGCAGACTACAAGTCTAAAGGAAAGTTTGATGGCGCAAAGGGAGCAGCAACCAAAGCTGCTCGGAAAAAGGTAGAGGAAGAAGACGAAGAGGAGGAGGAGGATGAAGAAGAGGAGGATGAAGATGATGATGATGAATAAAACTGTACAATACTTGTCTCCATGTGAATACCATAGAGTAGGGGAAACACCATAAATGAAGCACCTCTTATTTGAGATGGTGTCTCTTGCCCTTATTAGGCTTAATTAAAAAAAAATTGGATTCCGATCGCGTTGTAGTTTCTAAAAGTGCTCTAGAAATTGTAACTGGTTTACATGAAGTGGCCATGGGTGTAGTGAGCACCCTGAAACTGTATCAAAGTTGTACATATTTCCAAACATTTTTAAAATGAAAAGGCGCTCTAGTGTTCTCCTAACTCTGTGCACTTTGCTGTTGGTGTAACAAAGCATTTAAAAATGTTTCAAGCATTTTTTTAATTTGTAAGGTGGTGTTACTATATGGTTATTGGCTAGAAAATCCTGGGTTATAAACTGTACATATCTATAGTTTGTAAAAACTAGACAGATTCTTGTGGTACATGCTTAGAGTGATGATGCCTTAGAGGAGCAGTGATTACTTGGAAAGGCTGTACGTTCCCCGGGGTGCCATGGCCCAAAGCATGCACTGTGAGGGTAGATCTATTTACACTACAGTGGGCGTCCATTTAGCTTAAAGTTGTCTTTCTGTATATAGTGAAATAGCATTCTGCTGCCATTCTTAGTTGTGGAAGGGGGTTCAGCTGGCATGAGAAGTGTATGGGTTTTTTTAGTTAAGTGCGGTAGTTTTTAAACTGAAACTGTAGACATCTCTTCATCGTCAACTAAGTGAAGAGCCAGTGCAGCAACTGAAGTTCAAAAACACTCTGTACTTAAACAAATTTGCAACGTTCTGTTTTTTTTGTATGTTTAGAATGCTGAAATGTTTTTGAAGCAAAATAAACAGTATTACATTTTTAAAACTGTTCTTGACAACACTCTAAATTTCTGGTTTAAGAGGATCTTAACAACAGCAAGAGGTTCATTTTGAAGTCTGTGGCATCCCTCAGGGCTGGTGACTTAGGAAACATTCTGACTCAAGGATTAAAAAAAAAAAAAATTAAAAAAAATGGTGGCCAGCCAAAACTGGCTGAATTGAAAGAGATGGCTGCTCCAGCTAATATGCAATCGTAACTGTTTATGGCTGAGTGGCATAAGATGCTATGCAAGTTTGAACTTTATTACTTGAACTTGGGAGCCTAAATGAACATTCATGACGTAATTGTTTGTTTGTGTGTGTATATAGCAGCATTCAGAGATGCAGAGAAAGGTAGGTGGCTAGGAATGAGGCTGACACCATGGAATAAGTATAAAAGCGTAGTTTGGATTTTTTTCAGTTGTGTTGGGTAAATTTATAGCCCAAATGCATTGCTGTACATATTAAAATGTGCCTTTTTTGTCCTGTGTTAAACTGTTTCAGACTTGTGGTTTTTTCTAGCCTCTTGTTTCATGGCAGCAGCCAGGCGCCTAAGTCTAACTCCCTGCTGAAGTAGGAGCGTGGCGCAGGTACTTGGTCTGTGTCCTTTCTCTAATGACACAAGTTTCAGTAGGAACTGGGGGCTGTGAGGTGGGGTGGGGGAGCGACAGGTCTCTTTCCCCTTCTGGTCACCAGCTGGCTGTGTCAAAGTCTTGCTCCAAATCCAAGCTGGGGATGTTTTGCGGCACTTGAGAGAGAAAGGTAATACCTGGTCTCTAACTGGTGACTATAACTTTGTTTTTCCTTAGCATGGGAACAGCTCAAGTTGGGAAAACTGTGGCACCCCCACGCTACCCCTGAATTCCTTCCCTGTGGTGGCTCTAGCACTCAGTGCTTGCTTGGTGGAGAGTAGATGGGCGTGTGAGTCAAAGCTGTGGGCTGTTGTGTGCAGCTGGTTTCAGAAGACACAGTAACTCACAGGTGCACAGTAGCCACACTGGCTGTGGGCTGCTGCCACCTCTGCTTTTGAGCCAAGTTTGAGATTAATGGGGTCCAGGCTTACAGGCTTACTTTAGAATGTGGTTAAAACTACTTAGTTGCCTAAGTGGGTAGCACTTCTGGCTTCCCCTGTCTTCTCAACAGCCATGACAGCTTCTCACCAACACCAGCTTGGCAAAAGTCTGATCTAGTGTTGAGATGGACTAAAACCTGAAAGCAAAATTTTCAGAATGGAGCAAGCTAAAAAACTTTCATGAAACATAGCAACGTGTAGCAACTTTTGTTTTTAAGGCTAAGTGACGGTTGAATCACTGAGAAATACTTTTGTAGTTGCTTAATTAGAGTAATTTTTAGTATCTTTAATGCACAAAAAAAGTGATATTTGCCCCTGTTTTATGGGCGGTTGCATTTTACAAGCCTCAATAAAGCTGCATCTGGAAAAGAAATGGGTACTTCTGTATTTGCTACCCTTTCTGCATGTCTTCTGATGTGAGGGAGTAGGCAGCTGGAGACCCAGCCTGTGGAAATTTGATGGGGAAGTGGTGGAGCAGAAAAAAAAAAGTGATGGCATCAGTTCAGGAGCTCTAATGCTGTTTCTATTGTCTAGTTGGCAAAATCTCCCCTTAGCCACATATGGGACTTAGTGTAGATCACTGTTGTGCAAATCGAGCTTGGCTTTGAATTAACTGCTAGTGAGCTGAGCCCCTATTGATAGTATCAGCAAATGAGAACTGGAGCTGACACCTCTTTGTCTTCATTGTATTGGAAATCCATTTAAGTTGCAGAGCTTGATCAAGGTCTTGGACCTTACAGTGCACTACCTCTTGCTGCTCTGCACACACCTAAAATATGGCAGTCCTTAGGGATGCTGTTCAGTACAGCACTGGTGCAGGACTCCAGGGACTCACATTTGGATACTGCAGATGTAGTGGTGATGTTTCTTCCCTGAATACTCTGCTGTTGATAAATGCCATGGTGTGAATGCATATAAATAACACATAATTTCCCCTCCCCACTGTTTTGTGGTCTGACATGTCATCTCAAATATTGGGAACTGCTTAATTTCACTCAGCTCCATTATTTTCATGGAACACCCTCCAAATGCTCTTTTTCTCTGCTTTGAAATGCTTGTGGTGTTTCAGAGAAGATATTTCTGCTTTGGGCTGCTGCACAACTCATACTTCTAGTTCAACTTCAGTCCCAAGCCAGGCAAAGTAAATATGTCCCTTATTATCTGTAAGGATAAAATAGATTGGGCAAAGGGAGTGTGTGGATGGAGAGACTTTTCCTTGAATTTGACAGAACTGACTCTGAGACTGCTTATGTTTCCAAAATGTGATGTGTTGATGCCCCTGTCCCCGCTGAAGTTGGGCTGAGGGACCAGGGCTCAGCTAAGAAAAAGGGATGGTGTTGGTTCTGCAGCTGTTAAAACCCACTTACTGCTGGGGGGAGGCAGAGGAAGGCTTGACTGGGTGGGATGGTCCCTCTGGATGCCTAAACAGGTATCAGAGGTCAGAGAACTTGCACTCAAGAGAAAGTATCTGATGGTGATGTGGGGCAGAGACAGCACTGACCCATGTCATGCAGGTCATTTCCTGTGCTGTTTGGTCTGCACTCAGGATTGTCCAGACTCTTGGGAACACAGTTGCTACCAAAATGCATCACATTGCTCTGAAATGAAATCATCTGGGGGGCAATGGGATGAACGAGGCTGCTGAGCTGCCCTGTGCAGGGCAGAATCTGCCTCTGCTGAAAATGAGCCTGGGAGTCTTAGCATGACCTGGAGAGTCAAGGGCTACAGACCCACTGCTCTGTAGCCTATATATTCCAAAATTCAGTTGAGATATGGTAAATATTTGGTGTGAGCCAAATCTGAGCACTTAGGCTGGGAGGAAGGGGCAGCATCAGGGGAGTCCTGCCATGGGTGTGGTGGTCACTCCTCACAAGCAGTCACAAGGAAAACTACATTGCAGGATGGTTTCCTACTGCTGTGTCAGGACCCTAACACATCTGTGGGGAAGGAGTGTGTTAATTTTCTATAATACAATCAATTAAAAATCCTAGTAAGAATTCATATCTCCATAGGACAGGGAGAGTGTGCTTTGGGGATGGAACTGAGGATACAAACACAGTCAAAGCATCTCTCATATCTTCTCCCTTTGAACAGCTCTTTTTTAGGTAGTTTTACTCACTCCTAATAAACCCTGCAGGAGCAGCAGCAAGGTGCAAGGGCTTCTGTTGGTCCTGGCTCAGCAGGTGGCAGGTGAATGGCTTTTTACTTCCAGCCTCCAGCACAGTTCTGGCAGCCACCTCGAGTTTACGTTTTCCCTCTGCTCACTCAGGCTCTTGTTCCACCAACAGAGGAACATCTCCCAAGTAAGCCCTCTTCTGCTGCAGATTTTGGGGAGCTTGGACAAGGAGATAGGATGTTTCCAGTGGGGCGAGAGCAGGATGCTGCATTTCTGGCAGTGCTTTCTGACAAGCCCCAGACTCCCCCCTCTGAATGTTAACCCTAGCTCACTTTCCTCTGTGACAAGTGGCATGTTTATTTCTTTCTAGGGCTATGGCTGCACCACATTTTAATGCAATAAACTGAATTGCAAATCACAGCAGTGCTGCAAACAAAGTGTGCTGGGGACCCTGTTACCAAGCAGTTGCTCTCTAAATGTCAGCTTGCAGCGGGGAAGGGACTGAATAACCAGCGTGCCTGACAGGGGGTTTTGTGCCCTTTGAAGTGTCTTCATCCCCTTTTGCAGGCTGGGCTCTGGTGTGTGCCTGCCCCTGCTTGGGCAGCGTTTGGTAACCTGTGTTCAAAGCACTCTGCAAACATCTCATCCTTCCAGCAGCTCTGATCTCTATGTGCTAAAGCAATACGTGGATGGGGGGGATGTCTCCTTGCCTGTGCTAATGCTCTTGATTGGAGTTGTCTGCTGCTAAGAGCTCTTCCCGGCGTGCCCTCCTGCACCTGGATCCCTAAATTAGGTGGGAGGAAGCAGCACAGCCATACTGGAGCTGACAGCTCTGTATCCTGGGTGGTGAGTAACTGCTCCTCTTGTTCCTGGATGTGGCATGGCCTCACAGAAACGCCTGTGCAGTGGCTAAACCAGGGCTTTATGTTAAGCTAGAGCAGGGGTGGCAGGTGACTTCCCCAGGAGTGGGGAGCCTGAAAGCTGTGTGGAGTAGCAAACTGGTGCTGTGCTGGAGCTAAGACCTTTGGAGGCTGGGATGCACAAAAGCAGGCATTTGTCTTGTTGAGATGAAAATGCATTAACCGTGGTAAAGGGATGCCTGTTCTGTAACTGTCCCCTGACACAGCTGACTTCATGGCTCTGGCTGAATTCAGCAGCCAGGCAAACCATAGCTGGGAGCCCAGCCTTGCTGTGAGGCTGGGTGTTTTGATGGTGTTTGTGGTTGGCTTTTGAGCCTGTGAGTGCAGAGTGGTGCTGCTCTGCCTCCATACCTGTCCCCTCCTCTGGCTCCGTGCTCCCTGTGGGACACCTGGGGAGGCAGAGTAGTCCCTCTGCACTAGTGTCACACACCACTGTAGCAAAACCTGTGTGAGGAGAGGGGCAGGTAGGGTAGGATGCTGTGAGTGATAGAGTTGCTTTTTCTTCCCAGCCCTTCCACTTGTAAAGCTCCCTCAGGTATTTCAAGTCAGAAAAATGCTCTTTTAAAAAATATTAATCAAACATGGCCTGGCTTTGTTGTTGTAAGAGCTTATAGCTTGTAAATGTTTTTAACTGCTTCTTTGTGAAGCTTAAAATTTGCTTTATTTAGTTTAGAAAATTAATACCCATATCAGGATGAAGTGATTTGAGGGATTGTGTGAGACAAATGCCTCTTTTCTGTGTGATTGCTCTTTTACTGTGTGTTACCTGGCTGAGCCAGCAGTAATGCATGGTCCTGTAAAAGAGGCTTGAGAAAGGTGTAAGCAGGATCAACTTGGTCTCCCATTTTCTTACAAAATATGTTGGTTGAGTTTTGTTCTCTTTAGCTTTAGAGCTCAGACTGGGGATCTTCCCTGGCCTTGGCTTCTGCCGTTATTCAAGGCATTACTACCTGTAGGTCCTGGCTAGGATTTCTCCCCAGTAGCAAGGAGAGCAGAAGGGAACATGCTGGGTCTTCTGTTGTTTTATTTATTGTTTCATATAGTAACTTAATTTTTGCAAGCTGCTGGGAGGTTTTTCAAACCAAGCTCAAGGATCAAGATGTCAGTAAAACTCTAAGAGAACCCTTTCTTCAAAGGACATGTCTGAAAGTGGAATAGAACCTGACCAAACAGAATCATAGAATCTTTGAATTGTTTGGGTAGGAAGGGGCCTTAAAGATCATCTTGTTCAACCCCCCCTACCATAGGCAGGGGCACCTTCCCCTAGACAGGGTTAGCGTTACACTAATTACTCGCTGTCACATGTGTTCCATTTGTTGGTGATTCCCACCAGAGCTGTCTAGCAAAAAAATCCACTAGACCACATCTTTTGAACCTTGAGGGTGACTTGCAAAAGACTTTTAGTGGTTTTGAACATAGAAGGACTTAGCCTTGTTTGTTTCCTACTCTTCCCTGTGCATCTCTGCTAAGAGGGAGCAAATGGGCCTGTCCCCTTTTAGTGCTCTGCTTGGGGAGAATGTAAAGCTCAGCCCTTTGACTTTTCCATTACCCATACTTAAAGGGGGCTTATGAAAAAGAGGGAGAGTGACATTTTACACGGGCAGATAGTGATAAGACAAGGAGGAAATGATTTTAAACTCAAGAGAGTAGGTTTAGCTTAGAAGTTAGGAAGAAGTGCTGAGGCACTGGCACAGGTTGCCCATGAGAAGCTGTGGATGCCCTACCCTCTCCTCCTGTTCTCTGCCTAGCTCTCTCTCAGTCCAGCAGAGCAGCTGGGGTCGGCACATCTGACCCAAAGGCTTACTTGAGATGGTGTGATTTGCATTTAAGTTTTGGGAGCAGCCTGGAGTGTGTTTTTCCAGAAGTCAGGTGCTGTAGGGAAGACCTTCAGCTTTAATGGGCTGTTGCTCTGTGCCAGCCCGGACACTCACTGTTGCTATTCCCCTGAGATTTCTGTGCTCACAGCAGCATCAGGATGAGGATGGAGGTTACGGGGATGCAGGAGCTGCTGCTGACTGGGAGTGTGCTCTCCCAGCAGACCCATGTGGGGCCGAACAGTTGTGGTGGAGGTGGGAAACAGGAGCAGGAGGCAGCTGAGGGATGCAGGTCCCCAGGTCCTGAGCAGACGGCATCCAGCCCACAGGGTCTCTCCCTGTGCCGGGGACCAGATGGTGCTGTATTTCACAGCCCGCCCTGAGCCATGAGGTTCAGCAGTGACTGTGGATGAAAGGAAGGGGTGGTCTCAGAAATGTTCGCTGCTGTTTGTGCTTGGGTCCCTCATGGAGGTGGTTATTGCCAACAAAACACGTTAGCCTGTGCTGGGCACACCTTCTCGTGGCAGGGACACGAGTAGGCTGCCGTGGGGGCAGATAAGGTGTTAGTGAATGTGTAGGTGGGAAGCACTTTCATATATATTCTCATCCCGCCAAACATAAGGTTTCTGCCCAGCAGAGGTGTTCTGGTAGGGTCTCTTTTCCATTTACCCCCTTCCAGGCCATGTTTGGTTGGTGGGGCTGTGCCAGAGCAGGTGGCAGAACCCTGTAGCAAGAGCCTGTCCCAAAGCAGAGCTGCAGATGCCTGTGATCTGGAGCAGGATTGTCTCCGGCCCCATAGCCCCAGGGGAGCAAGAACCACCTTCTTGCCTTGGGTGCTTGGGAGGGTTCTGTGGGGGCAGCTTACCCTGACAGGGGCTCAGGGTGCCCATGGTGAAAGAGGGGATCCTGCCAGAGGAGCTGCTGGTTTGCTAGAAGCCTTCTCCTAAATATGGACATGATTATTTTTAATTTTTTATTTGCTTGCTCTGGAATCCTTTGCATTTTTCCCTTAATCCTGGAGAAAAATCAGCGGTGCCCTGTATGCATGTGACATGGCAGCACACAAACTCCCTTTGTGACTTCTTTCTTTCACGGGAAAGAAACACATTCAGGAAAAGCAGGGCCCTGACAACAGGAATCGAGTGTTTCTAAATATGGACATCCTTTTTTGGACTAAAAAGTCTTTTTGTACCATGCATATTTCCCCTGTTAATCATTTCCTTTTGTTCCTTGCAAACTTGGGTCCTCCAACGTTATAGAAGGAATTATAGCCGCTCTGTTTGTAAACTTTTCTTTATGATCCATGGACTGCCTTGCATGTTGCACGGATTTGCTGGGTTTTCTTTTTAATGTGGTTGGAAAGGCCAGTACTCTGGTTTACTCACCCTAGGCTTTCCCTTTTTTTTTTTTTTTAAGCAGTCATATTCGGCCTAAGCCCGTCTCGAAATATTGGGGATTTTACAGGCCATTGAGCTTTGCCTGGTCCTATTCACTGCTTTTGTGTTGCACTAATTGGCTTGATAAAGAAGGGCCTGGGTTCTGTGGAGTGCTTCTCCTCCAAGGTGAAATGTGAGATGGAGGGGGAAATATTCAGATGTTCACTAGCAGTTATGCTCGCTGGATAATCTGAATGCATCAGAAATGAGCTAGAGCTCAGACAAAGTAGGGGATTAGGAGTCTGAGATGGGCGAGCGGGTGGACATCTGGAAGCCTGCTGTTTAGCTCGTCTGCTGGGGTGGGTTGTGTCTTCATAATGTGGGTTATAGGCGCCGAGAATGAGCAGCACGCTGGGATCACGGTGGCTCTCTGTGGATGGATTCCAAAATAACAATAACTGTTGTTATTTGTGGAGGACCCCACCCTCCCCAGCAGAGCTCTGTGCGTTCAAGCTCCCCCTCCGACGCTGGAGGGACATGCTCTGGTCTGATGGCACTGTTTGCATGCCCTACCTCTGCCTGCTGCTCTGAGGTTTTGGGGAGAAACCTCATGCATCCCCGTGGCTAGTGATACACAGCAGATGCTCAGGCCCTTGCTTGCACAGTGCCCCCTGTGATTTTGGGCAGGGGCAGCTCCGCAGAGCCCAACAGAAAAGCAGATGCAGGGGGGAGGAGGAGAAAACCCAGCCTGGGGCTTCTGAACCCTTCCCATGTGCAGAGCCCAGTTCTCCCGAAGTTGTGCCCATTGTTACCGTGCAGGGCTGCCTCTGCCACCAGCAGCATCTGCTCTGGAGCACTGTCTGCCGGGGCCAGCTCCACTTGCTCCATCCCTCTTTCACTGCCAGCCCTCACCCTCATCCCTGCAGGTGCGAGGTTCGTGGCTTGGTCATCAGAGTGCGGATGGAGCAGGGTCTTCTTCATTTGATGATGAAATAGGAGTTGAAAAATCCTTCTGCTTTTTTGAAAACAGTATTGGAGAAGGAATTACAAATATGTTCTGAACTGACTGAATAGTGGTTTGGTTTGTTTTTTCCCAAAACGTAACTTCTTTCCCAGCCTCTCCGCATGTGCTCCCTTTCTGCTCCTCCATCTCCAGCACCTTGTTCATGTTTCCATCCTTTTCCTGCATACCCTGCCTTGGCAGCTTCAATTTTGGCCACAGCTGTGACGTACCCAAACGTGGCTGTACACAGCTGGAGCCTCGCAGTGCTCCCAGCACATATCCACTGCTGCTGGAGCAGCATTGCACCTGCCACAGGTGGGAAGCATCACACTGAGCCAGCTGGCACTGAGAGGTTTCTTGTTCAGGGGAGCAGTGTAATTCCCACCCTACTCTGTTTCTGGCAATGCCATCGCTGCTGGACACGGTGCCCCAGGGAATTAAAGCAGGACTGAGGAGTGAGCTGGATGCAGCTGTGTGGCAATGTCACTGAAAGTTCTGACTCAGCAATACGTGGCCAGGTTGTGTGAAAGCCCTGCAAAATTCCTGATTGGTGGGGCATGTTCTTGTTTTACCTGTCAGCTACACATGCACTAATCTGACCCATGAGGCTCTGGGTACAGCACCAATGGCCGGTGACTCCTGCTGTGCTGCCTTGTTTTCTCATCTTTTTCTGGCAAAACTGCTTTTTTTTTTTGCTTGGGGGAGCAGAGCTGATTCCCAGAAGGCACTGGCAGCATTTTTACTTTCTGTGTACTTCTGTGTCCCACTGGGTTGAAATGTTGCTGTATGTTTTTTCTGGGTAGAAGCTTAGGGAGCTGCTGCTGAGGGCGATTTCTTGGCACTGGGTGGAGTATGGGCACACAGGTAAAACAGCTCCTTTGCTAGGGCCAGTGTACCAGGGATCCTGCCTCTTGGTCTCTGCCAGCACCACCTTTTGGCTGGGGAAATGGAGGTCTGGAGAAGTAGAGCAACACTGCTGTGGTCACCCATGGACACCCTGGAAGCCAAACCTCTGGAAAGCTGGGTTGAAAATAGTCGTTTTTGTGCCTGGGTGAGAGGAGGCAGGTATTTTTCTGAAAAGCAGGGCCAGAAAGGTTTTTTGTGTGCTGGGGGGGACTCTAGGTTAGGAGAGCTGCCTGGTTTTACACACGCTAAATGCAGTTAAGCATTGCAGTCCTAATTCTTCCTCCACTGTAATGTAACTTTTCAGAAGTGCTGGTAGCACAGAACATTGAAACTGCTCTAAACCAGGGGGAGAGCCTGAGGGGCTGCCCCGGGGCTTTGGGATCCCCCAGGGCAGGGACAGGGCACCCTGCAGCTCCCTGATACTCTTCTGGGCTGTCAAAGCCTTTGCTGTGAGGTGGAGGAACCCGGGTTTGGAGGAGGCAGCCCTGAGCCCCGTGTCAGTTCCCAGGGTTCAGTGGGGGATGCTCCTGCAAACAGGAGTGCTGGGAGTTTGCATTCCCCTCGGCCTCAGCCCTGGAGGAAGCCTAAAGCCTCGGTCAATAATAAGCTTATAAGACAGTAAATCTTGGTAATGAGAAAAACAGAAGATGGCATCTGCTCAACACAATGGCGCTGTGTATGGTCTGGTAAACAGCTATTGAAAGGAGATGCCTGTTATGGCAGGGGTTGCAGCTGAACAGCCCAATTTCCATGCAGGATGGGTGGGTTTCACTGCCCCCAGCCCCTCAGAGTGGCTGCTGCAATCCTGTGGGGGCCAGGCAGAGGTGACCTGTTGCCTATGAGGCTGAGTGCTTACCACAGGTGCAGCAGCCCCTGCCACAAAACCAGAGCCGAGTTGCCATTGTCCTGCATGTGTGGAACTGGAGATGGGCATGAGATGGGACTGCCACTGTGACTGTCTGCTCCTCCTCCTGTGCCCACTCCAATGCCTCCTTGCAATGCCTGCACTGGGAGATGTACATACTTTGGAGGGTACTCTGCTGCAAAGGGGTTGGAGTAAAAATGGGAAACAGCTTCTTCTCTTGTCTTTGGAGGTGCCAAAATGAGATGAACTGATGGGCAACAGGCAGCTGGGGATGGATGAGTTGTGCAGGGGGCAGCAGGAAAAAGAAGAGCCTGGGTCTTCACCTGACCCTCACTTCACCTGACAAACCTGGTGCCCAGGGGTGGGAGCTGGCAGTGGTCCCACTCCTGCTCCAGCTGTGTGAAGCCAGGTCTGCAAAATGGGGAGGAGGAGGAGAAGGGGGGAGTTAAAGGGAAGAAATCTGCATATGGTGTGTAATGCGTTTATGAATTGGGTCTTTAATAATTTACATTACCAGTTTAATACTTTGAATACAAATTATCTTGCCCATATGCTGTGCTGACAAACATAAAAATGGAGTAATCAAAGCTGTAATAGCACTACAGCAAAAAGACATAAAATGCCACTAGAAGGCTTAGGATAAATTATTGCATGCACACACCAGCTCTATGGCTCCCTGGTGCCAAAGGATGCATTGCAATTTCTTCCTCAGACTTTGCATTTGGGCTTGAGGACTGATGCAGTACCAGGAGTACTGCTCAAAATTCTGCAAGACGGGCAGCATTTAACAAAGAAGAGGAAAGAAAAAAAGGCTCAGACTTGTTTGATGAACACCGCAATTTAAATTCTGCTCTGGCATTACATGGGCTGCCAAGAAAATATAGCCCTCTTATTTGTAGGGAGCCCCCTTCTTCCTCCAGCAGGGTTATTTACATGTATTATAAACTGCAGTGCTGGCTTGCCATCTTCAGGCAGCTGCCACACACTGCACAGCATCCCTGTGCATCCTTGTCCATCCCTGTGCTGCTTGGAAATGGTGGGTCCAGCCTGGGCCCACAAGGGATACCCAAGGGAAGATGCACCAGGTGACCCAGGCAAAGGGCAGCATCAGTCCAGGCAAAACACAAGTTTCACCTCATCCTTCTTCACCCTTGAACTTGTTCCCCTCTAATGCCTGAGCTCTGAGGGGCTGGAGGAGGTGAGAGAGGATGAAACATCTCCAGGCCCTTGGAGCTGCCTCTAGGCCACTCTTGGGCTGCAGTTCAGGTACAAGGGAACAGGATGGGAGGCCTTGGGAGCTCGTGGATGCTGCAGATGACTTAGTAGCTTGTTTTTAGCAGTCTTCTGGGGCATGTGTGCATGTGTACCGGGCACAGGGTTCTGCAGCAAAAGGAGCATGTTTGCAGAGCAGAGATGCAAGTTGTGCTCAGAGGGAGCAGCTGCATTTGTAAATGTCAGTAGACCTTGTGTTGTACCTTGTGGCAGAGCCTCTGCTTTTAAATACCAGCCTATTCATTGGTGCCACATCTCCAACACATCCCAGCTACAGGCAATCTTTCACAGAAAGAGCCGTTTAAGGCTCACATTTGCATACACTGAATTTCTCAGCTATCAGGGTTACTCTATGCTGTAATCCATTCTGTGCTTCTAATACAATCAGTGAAAAATGAGGCTTCTTCCCAAATAAATCATCACCAATGAAGGAAATGGTGGTTTTTCCACAAGGCCTGAGGCTCCTGCAGCAGCAATGTCTTTTTCCAAAAGGCAGAGAACTCTGGCCAGGCTCATTCTGTGCTGCATGAGCTCACTGCCAGTCTCCCCAAGATCTAAGCCCTTTGCATATGAATGAGTTTTTTCTGCCTTTGCCTCTCCCAGGATCTGCTGCTGTCTGACTCCCTGGGATGTGGTGCCAGCAGCTCGGGAATAGTGCACCCATGTGCTGGGGTTGCCCCTCTTTGTCTCATCCATTATTCCATGTATTGGTGCCCTCTCACATGATGAGGGAAGACGGGTGAAGGCCTGTGTTTGGCATCCTGTGTCCTGGCAAGGTGGGTGCTCAGGGCTGCAAGAAGTGAGAGAGAGAGAGAGAGCACCCTCCTCCTGCCTAGCCTGCCAGTTCCTGTGTTCCACCTTGTTCTCCTCCCTGTGTTCCTCCAAAGCCTGGTTTTGCCCACAAACAGAGGGTTTTGGAGGAGCTCCACTCCATCCCCTGGCTTTGGGGAGCAAATACATGACAGAGCAGACCTGTTATTCCAGCCAAAAACCCTCAGTGCAGAGGCAACCGGACCTTTTCCTGCCAGGGGTGATGGGACCTCTCTGGGTGGGGAAAGGTACCTGTGTGAGTCAGGATGGGGGAAAAGAGGTGGGCATCCAGCCCCCACTGGAAGAACTTTTCCCATTGCCAGATCTTCTGGAGAAGAAGATCCCTCACTGATCCTTTTGATCCACAAATAAATTGGATGGATCAAGATCACAATGAGAAATATCCCCATTCTCATCCAGAAGGGATTTTCAGCATAAAAAGGCTTTATGTGACTCATAAACTTTAACATTTATTTCTGCACGCGAGGTAAATATTTCCCCCTCTGAACGTCTAAGCAATGCAATTTTGCTTGAAGCCTCCATTTGTTTAAGTCTGAAGGTGACAATAATTCACCTGTTTTCCCTTCCTATATTTGCCCAAGCAATGGCATAAGCCAAAACAGAGCGAACCCAGCTCTGGCCATTTGTCACTTGTCAGCTCTGTCCCTCAAATATGCTCAGACAAGCTTTGTCCTGGAGTTTACATTTGGGCACCTTCTGACCTCTAGCTGCTGGTAAATGGCCCCACATTCTCCTGTTTAGAGGAAGAAATACAGCATACCTCTATGCAGCCACTGCCAGGGCAGGCAGGAAAGAGACATAACTTAATCTAACTCCAATAAATCATGATTTCACAGCGATCTGCCTGCCACGGGCAGCTGGGAGTCCCATCTCCTTGGCACTGTAGCAGCACTTGTCATTCAATGTCCCAAAGAGACCCACTCACGGCCAGAGATCACAGATGACTGAGAAGATGCCTGGAGTTGTAAACACCATCAATCTGGAGAAAACAAGCACTTCTGGGAGCTGATGTCAGATGGGGATGTTCGAAGTCAGCGCTTGTCTCTGCAGAGCACAGGATGTGCACATGGGCTGCATGGATCCCCAGCCTCACACCTCCCCAGGTCTGGTACCACCTGCAGCTCCAGCAAATCCAAGGAGACAAATTGCTGTCTGTCCTCTTCCCTGAGAGGGTTTGGGTCCCCAGATTTTGGAGGCTGTAGCCCCCCATGCAGCTCCCAGCTCCCTGCAGAAGGGGACCAAGGTAGGGGTTAATGGCTGTGGGGCAGAAGCGTTGAGGGGTGGCCTTGATGCTGGCCATGTGGCTGTGTGCAGCTGCTGGGGGTGCAGCCCATTCCTGCCCGGTGCCCTTTGCCACCTTCCAACCTGCAGGGCTCCTACCAGAGAGGGGGTCTGGTTTGAGAGAGGTGTTTGAGTTTTATTTTCAGTTCCCCAATTACAGGCAGAGACCCTCAGCGTGGGCAGAGAGCCCCTTGTCCCATGCCAGCTTTTGGAGAAGCTCCCTGTCTCATCTCGGGCGGTGTGTCTGCAGCACACGTACCTCACTTGGTTTTCTGTCCTCTTTGGTACCCCTTTGGTGCTCTTCCTGGCTTTGGTGGAGTCACTTCTGATTTACAGCTGGTGTCACATGAAATCTGAAGCAGGTGCTCTCCTTCTGCCCCACTCCCACCCAGGGCTCCCCTGTTCCCCCTGCAGCTCCCACTGTGGCTCCCTGGGTCTCTGCCTGTCCTCAAGGACATGTTCATGTCCAAGCCTAAATTCAATGCTAACATGCACAGGCTGTTTCTTTATCTGTCTGCCTCTTCCCCCCCCCCCCCCGCCCCCACCNTCTCCTCCTCCCCCCCCCCCCCCCCCCCCCTTTTTTTTTTAAAGGAAAATGAATCCAAGGCTACTATGTAATGATGATGACATTATTGTTAGTAGTTATTTCTATTTCCATAGTTCCAAGAGGTGGAGAACAGAGTCCCACTGGGTTAAATGCAGCACATGCTGTAACAAAAAGACAGTCTGAGTGCCAAACAACTTGCAATCTTCTTTTTAATGTAAGGAATGTAAAATTAAGATTACTATAGCAACATCTTGCCCACATTGAACACAGATAGGATTTGTTGGTCTTTATAAATATATATGAGTGTGTGTATGTGTATATATATGTAATGTACATATACAAATCCTAAATATCTCTAGCAACCTTTTCTGTGGTTGAATTTATATTTAATTTCAAGCTCTCTGTATCACAGATCTAATTTGCATGCAGCTTTCCTTCAGCAGCCTTGCCTTTTCCTTCAGGCTCTTTTGTGCACACTGCCTGCCAGGCTGGAGTGCCCACTGCCTGAGGAAAGTGCTTAGTCCCTCGCTGGGAGCAGGGACAAACTCTGACTGGGGGAGGTAATCCCATCTACTGGGTGTTTCATTTTAAATGTATACAACCCTTTTAAACCTTAACTAACTTAACTAACTAAACCTTTTAAACCTTAATAACTGACTTAACATCTCCAAATTTGCTTTCTTCAATCAGATTTTAGGGAAGTGGGTTGAACTTGAGACATGCAAATCTTCCTTTTTCTTCTCACTTCTCTTCTCGGAAGTTATTAGTTCAACTTTCAATGCATTTCCTATGAGGTATGAACTGAAGCTCTCATTTCTTCCCCATGACTGAATAAAACCTGGGCCCTGGTTTTATTAAAAAATGCCTGCGGGAAGGGCTGAGCACAACCAGCAGTGAGGAGTTGAGGGAAAGGCAGCAGGAGGATGGATGCTTCTACAGCTCAGTGTCACTTAAATTCTCTAGGAAAGCAGCAGAAATTCAGGCACTGTTTTCACCTTGTTGCAGAGGTAAGTGGAGTTACTGATAAAGAAGAGCTTTAACATCACCAGATCTGAAGAGAGCTGTCTTTGCTTACGAGCCTACAATCGGGGAGGAGGGGAAAACCAGGCACCAAACTGCTAAGGAGATCTGAAGGATACCACTCTCTGCCAAAGAAAGACACACTGGAGGGATACCCTCTTCTCTCGAGGAGCAGCTTTAAGGCTGTGGAGTTGAACGTGCACAGTTGGAGGGTTGGTGGATCCACTGTTTTGAGACTAGACTGTAATGGAGATCTGAGAACCAAAACTGAAAACGTCTGCTGGCAGGTCTGGATGGAGAAGCTGGAAAGCAGCCTGGAGTTGCCAGCTGCAGATTTCTGGTGCCTATGACTTAGCAGAATTAAATACAAGGAAATAAATCACAGGCAGCTCTGCCTGCAGGGTCTAGAAGGAAAGCAAAGGGGCCGGGGTGAGGCAGGTGAGCAACCCCAGTGGGTCTGTGGGGACAGCAGGAGTGGAAAGGTGAAGAAGGGATCTGCAGGGTACAGAGAGGCCCACTTTCAAAGCCCACCCAGACAAACGCAGTAGCTTTCCTTCAGACAAAACTGCTCTAGGAGCAGGAATCAATACCCTCCTGCAGAGCCTGCAAAAATGCTGACGGGTGTAGGTGTGCAGAGCTGATGCCCAGAGGAGGTTTCTGGATGGAGCTATTGAAGAGGTGGGCAGGACAGAGCAAACACGAGTGATACTTCACACGTACATTGGGTGTTGGTATGGACATTACAGTGGCAGGCTGAAGATATGGGGGCAGCTAAAGATCAGACCAGGCAATGAGGAGTGGGCTGAAGACCAGTGGAAGTTCATGAGCAATGATCTATTATAGGGCAGAGCAAAGTGATTTTTGTAAGATGGGCACTCAGCTGTTTGCTGCAGGAAAGTTGTTTCTTTGCTTAATTGTCCCTGGGTCAACCTGTAGGCAGAAGAAACATTGCCACCTGCTTGCCCAAATGAAGGAGTAAAGGCAGGCTGCAGGGGCCCAGCAGTGCAACGGGGCTGCGAAGCAGGCCCAGGAGGAGTCAGCAAGGTCTGTAGGGCTGAACAAAACATCTTCAAGACCATTGGTTAAAATCCACATACATTTTCTCATCCTATTCTCTGGAATGGGCAGGACAAGAGTCTGTTTATGATGGAAATTAACCCTGGGCTTCCTCAGGTAAGAACAGCTGCTGTGGGCAGTGTGAGCACTGGGTAAAGGTTTGTGTGCAGCCTCAGCCCAGAGACCTGGTTGCTCGCCTCTTGGAGATGTTGCAGAGCTTTGCGGGTGTGCTGGATTGTCCAGTGAAATCAGAGCTTTTAGTGGGAGTACAGCAAGTGAAGAGAACCATTTCCGTTTCCCTGAAGGATACGGAGTTTCCCATCTATAGGCTGCACATTGCTGATATGTACCAAAGTGATAGGAAAGGGAATCCCTTCACTGGGTTGTGGAGTCAACTGGCTGCAGCCCCTCTGTTAACTCCCACCACGCTGCCACTGTGGATGGCTGCACTTCTGCAGGGGCAGGTAGGTACCACACATCCCCTTGGCTCCACAGTGCCAGCCACCATCACCATCACCTCTCTGCTTTTTATTACTCTTGACCTTCCTGTTCCCATCAGGTGTTTTTAAGCAAGCCTGCCTCCAAGGCTGTAATCGGTTCTCATGTCCTCCTATTTATGCTCTCACCCAGCAATTTGCACAGGGCTGTCGAGCTCTCTGCTCGTAATTGACAGGGGAAGGCAATCTGCTTCATGAGAGGAAACATCTCCACGGCTGCTGGATCTGAGCAGGCTATTTCCCATAATGAGGATGAAGTAAAACAGGATCTCACTAACAGCTGTGGATGTAGCTGAGCCCTCATTACTGCAGGCGCAGAGGTCCTGCTTGGGACATAATTAAGAGCTCGAATGTGTCGCACTGTCCTTCCTACACCGCTGCCTTATAGCAAGATGCTGAGTGCCAAGTGCTCCTGAAGTTTGCTCAAGTCACAATCCAGGCTGCAGGAGGGGATGCTCCAGGAAAGGAAAGCTCCTCGTCTTCTTTCTTAAGACAGTTGTTTCTCTCCTTGCAGCGGACAACCATGGGAATTTCAGCCTTAGCATTGGAAAGCCACTGCCAATGGCAATGGCTTGTGCTGTCCCGGCTGGAAGAGCAGCTTGGACGTGTTGTGGGCAGAGTATTTGCAGATGGGTGTGCATCCAAATGCAAATGGGGGCTGGGGAGGCAGGGAATGGGAAGGGGAGAGTCCTCAGAGCATCCCAGCAGTTTCCATCTCACACTGATCCCCCTGCACATTCAGAGGATAAACTTAGGTCCCTTCTCCACATACAGGTGCTGGTGAACTGGGTAATACCCTGATGTTTCCAAAAGTTTGGCCTGATTCCTCCAGCTGACCTCTAGCTGGGATGAACCCCAGGCTGGAGGAGAGGGAAGTAAGGTGAGAGAAAGTGAGGTGAGAGAGGCTGTGAGAGCTGCACTAGGAAAACTGAGAGCAACTCAGCCAGCATCCCTGTAGGTGCTGATGTGGGAAACTGTGAGAAGAGCGAGGTTTTTGTGTGCACAGCATCTTGGGGCATAAGGGATGGGCTGGAAAGGGAATAGTGAAAGGAGGCCTGTAAGGAGAAGGAATGGGTTTGGTTTTGGTTTCTAATGGCAGGGAATGGGACTAGGTAAAGAATCTCAATGACAAAAAGTATGAAGTGCTCCTTTTTTTCTCCCTCTTTTTCTCCTACCATCCCAAGAGGTTTGTGTGGAAGGGAAAAGCCTGCCCCAGCCTCACTTGAGCACACACATTGGGGGATGGTGTGAGGAGAATGAGTGGTCCTCCTTCTGCTTGAGTCAAAGGCAGATCTTGAACACAAATGGGGTGTGGTGACTCGTCTGTCATGAACAAGCTTTCCTCTCTTTGCATTACTTTGATTTGCAGGAGTTTCTTACTTGGATACTAAAACACTTAATTCTTTAGGTTTTGTTAGCTATTAAATATATCAATTAAATCCTTCCCTGAGGATTTTTTCCCCAACAAACCCCACCAGCTGGACCATTTCCATATCTTTCCTTCAGCCGTGATTGTCACCTGGGCAGAGTCCCATGCTACCTCTCAGTTGTCATCTGAACATCCTCCCTGAGCAGCCTACACAGCAACCAGGCTGTCTTTGCTGGGAGCAGGCCCTCTAATTTGGCATTTTTTTGGGTAGGATTAAGTAAAGTCACTGAAAAATCTCGCATTCTGTCCTAGCATCTTGAGACCTGCAGCAAGACTGGTTCCAGCTGTGGGATGCTGGCCGATGTAGCTGGTGGTGAGAGCTACCACAAAACCCAGCACGTGTGTCCCCAGGGATGCAGAGCTGGGTTCGAGGCACTGATGATGCTGCAGGAAGAAGCCTGAGTTTCTTCACACATATTTATTTGCCAGCAGAGACTGTACAAATCCCATGCATAATTCAGCTCCTGCCATACTAATCATCCCACCAGTAAAAGCCTTTCCAGAAAGCATGATTTGATCGCAGCAAACTTTGACCTAAATGTGCTGCAGCCCCGTATGACAGGTTTTAAACTTTTGCCATCACTTCCTTCTGAGAGGCAGAGTGAATCTAGGTCAGCCCCCCCCTGCTTGTTTGTAACAAGGCTAATTCTGATTTCATTCATGTTGCATCCTTGAGTTTGAGATGGGGGGAAAAACCAGGATTTTTGAAAAGGCAAGTCAGCCTCAACGTCATTCTTCTTAAATCTCCTCTTGGAGCAAAGGAAGTGGTTTGATGTTGCATGCCAAGGTAACATTGATGGTGTCATTTATTACTCGGGGTGCAAAAGGAATACAGGGTTTTCCTTCTTTGCTGCTTTATTCAGGTTGCAGCGTTAGGCAGCTGGGCCGAGTGAACGGGCCCGTGTGCGCGGCTTCCGCAGCGGTTAACGAAAAGGCCCGTTCCGGGCGAGCGGGCCAGGCTGCTGCTCCGGGGACAAAGAGGGGAAGTGGCTGAACACGAGGTTATTAGTTTGTCTGGAGTTTCTAGGCAAGCACAGCAGCATAAACAGAGCCGCTTGTTTGTTGATCTCCTCTGCGCTGGCAGCCCAGGGCAAGCTGCTGCATTCATCAATTTACTGCCGAAATTCATCTATTTACAGCCAGTGCTGCTTGTCCCAGGACTGGGATTCTCTTATGCCGTGCACAGTGCAGCTGTGTTGCCTCTGCACGTGCAGCAGCACAGTCCAAATGGGCGAGAGAAAAGTTTGGGAGAGAGCAACGACTGCTCTGTGTGTTTGGCTAGAGAACTGCAGGTGGGTAATAGTGACTCCCCTGTAGGTAATGGTTTGGAAATAACTCTGCCTCCTGGCCACATGCTGGATTTAAGGGCAGAATTGAGAT
>VZSE01012186.1:307954-486491 GCA_013398275.1 Promerops cafer
GCACGGCCCCGCTGCTGGCGGGACCGCAGCCCGCGGGGGGCGGCGAGAGCAGAACGGCGGCCCCGCACCGGGGCGGTGAGGGCACCTCCGCTGGGGAGCCCCGGGTCCCATCTGCCCCGGCCAAGGGCTCCGAGCTGCCGGTGAGCCGGAGTAGTGCCCGCCCGTCGCTTCCCTCCGGTGACCGGGCTGCCGCCGGGCTCCCTACTCACTCTCTGCCCGTCCCGTCCCGCTGCTGCTGCTGTCCTCCGACTTTTTGCAACTTTTGTCCCCCAGAGGCAGCTGCAAACGGAGGAGCCAACTCAGGTAAAACCCACGTCCCTTCAGCCGACCCGCGCTGGGAGGAGCGGGGCAGAGGCGCAGGTGAGGACGACTCCGAGTGCCGCGTCAGGTGCTGGGCAAGAGTGCTCGGGTTTTTAAGACGAGTCCATTACAACGCTGTACGCTTGCTTTTGTGTTCCAGCCTTTCAGTGTTTTAGAATTTTTATCTTAAATCTACTATGATGAAAGCAGAGTGAAGAATTTACACGTTTTTACCACAAGTCTGCTTTGTAGCCTTATGTATTTACCTCCCTAATGAATTTATCTAGGAAAATGGTTAAACTGATATTATTCAGTATTTTTTAGAAGGTTGTACTATCTGAGGGTGTAAATTTCTTTCCTCCAAAGTCTTGTTATTTTAGCAAAGAAATAGTACTGGATATCAGTGTTAACAGAGAACTTACACTGGATATAAGTTGCTCTGTAAGGAGTTTCAAGTAATTTGTGTAGTCTGCTGCTTAAATTGTACCATAGAGTATATTTTGCTGGGGACTGTATCACTGTCTGCTTTTATAGAGAGAGACATAAAATGACCTTCAGTTTCATAGCTTGTAAAATGGCTTTAATGAAATATCTGTAGTGTTTGTGATGTGCAAGTTGCAAGTATTTTGAGATGCTGATGTCTCAGTGTATCTCTGTCTTCTGTAAATAAGCAGTAACTCAACAGGGTTCAGTAGAAGTACCTGATGGATAAAGCTGACAGGACAATTTCACTCCAGTGCCTCTAAGATTTGATTGATTTATTAATGATGGAAAGCACAGAAATGGCCATTGGCTTTGGCAGGCACTGGACACAGTGACCTCGAATAGTGAGTTGCTTTTTAACTGGTACATAAAACGCTGCCCATAGTACTCAGGCTGTATATGGGTTTATGAGAAACTGCAGTATAGTTGGAAAAGGTATTTGCTCTTCTCTTCAGCTTTGCCTTAAAACGTGGGTGCTGCAAGCTTGTAATCAGTGGTTATGGGGAAGAAAAAGAAGCACCCTACCCTTCTCCCCAAGATAACTGCTGTTTATATTATCTGGCTGCAAGCAGATTTGAAGCTATTAACTGCTTTTATTACCTTTTAAGTTGTTAATCACTTGAATGCATTTCATGTTTTAAGACTGCCTCCACTGTGAGTTGAGTTAAAGCTCCCGTGAAAGTGAAAAAGAACAGCTTTGTGTTGAAGTGAATACGGAGATATTTTCCAGATCTCAGCCCTTGTCAGTATCCTGTTGTCTGCTCTCTGTACAAGCTGTCGGTGTGTACAAATAAAGTCAACACAAGTGCAAACAGTGCTAACCTTCCTGATTTGAGGGGACGTGGCTCTTGTTGCACACAGAACTTGAGTGTGACTAGTGGGGAATTCAGTGTGACAGACTTTGAAGCAGTGCTAAGTTCCAAGACTCATCCTGTTTTGTTCACCTGACCACTCTTCCTCCTTCAGTCATGACCTAAACAGGGGATCCCTGTGCTAAATCATGAAGGGGTTCAGCAGCAGGAGGGTGAGGTGGTCAGGCCAGTGGTGGTGGTCTGATTCAGTAAAGTAAAACATCTAACCAGCATCTAAGTGTTGTCATCTTGTGTTGCTAAAAAGATCATATGTGCTTAGGATGTTCAGACAACACTGCATCTGTCTGTGTTGGGAAGTAAGCAGTCTGCCAGCCTCCCTGGATGCAGGACAAAAAGTCAGGGATCTCAGCTCAGTTCATGCACCTCCTGACATGTGAGCAGCCACGTGAATGAGAGGGGCTCATCTGGAGCCCAGCAGCCAGATTGAAGTCCTTTGGACAAAGAGTTTATCTTCTCATGTGCAAATATACCCTAAGCCAGTTCAATAAATGAAAAGGGCACCTGTGATGGCTGTGTCAGCTCTTGCCAAATCCTGGAAGGACCAAGTCCTCCGCTTCTGGAGCAAGGTCATCCAGCTGGAGCTAAAACTGTATTGTCAGGATAAGCTGGATTCAGGCTGGGATGTGTAACTTCACTGCTTCAGTAGCTGTGGTGGGTGATCACTCTTGTGAGGGTGAGGTTTTTGGTCCATTCCCCTGGACGTTTTTGAAGAACTTGTCACTTCAGCACTGCACAAAGCTACAAGAGTGTGACTGTTGGGCAGCATCTCACATCAGCATTTGCCTGGAACTGAACAAAGAGGAGGAGGTGAGTGGTGCCTGTGGGCAAGGGAAACTGGGATTCACTGCCTCAGGTGTCCTTTGTGGTAGACAGGTCACATCCACAGCTGGCTGTTCAGCCAGTCAGGCTGGAGAACTTCTGGTGTTAGGCTTTTCCTACGTCCAGCTACCTGGACATTTGGAGATATTTGCATGGTCAGAGAGGTTCATAAAAAGCTCCAGGCTTTGGTCTATATGTCCACAGTGCAGGGCAGTGACATGATTGAGGGTGAAGGGTGTGAGGAATAATCCTGCTCCTCTCACAGGAATGATGTCTATATGTCTTTATGGGAGGGGTGGAATTTTTTGGCAGCTGAAAACTTTGACAAACCTGGCCATCCTGCTATTGCGCTGGGCACTGGGGGAGTTGGGAAGAACTTGCTCTTTCAAGAGAAATCACACTACTTCTCTTTCCATCTGGGAAGGTATAACATAAGTTGATGTGTCCAGTGTTGTTACTGGAAGGTTCTCAGAGTGCTGAGCACAGATTAGGAGCCAAGTAAGAAACAATGATAGTGAGCCGTGTATAATGTGGCACGTGAGGGATCAGGAGCAGCCGAAGGCTGCTGGCATGGCTGAGTTTACAGCTTTCCATTCTGGCTCTGGCCAGCTTTACAAGTGTGAAAATCAGCTCTAAAACCAGCCAATATTTTTCAATGAGTTAGCCTGCTCCCTAGGCAGAGGCTCTGGCAATACCCTTCTCTAGTTCTTCTGTACTCGCTGCAAACTCAGGCACACAGCCCAAACTTGCATTCTCTGGAAACCCATGTCTCCTAGCCGTGCTGCCTGGAGCTTTCTGTGCAGGGAGCGATTTCTGCTGCCTCACAGGCCCTTTTCGCTCTTGGGAATGTCATCTCTGGGGATCCAAAACCTCTCTAGGGGCAGGCAGGGCAGGTACAACTCTAACGAGGTCATTGGGCTCAACTGGCTTTCAATCCTCTGGATATACACTATACACGGCTGTTTGCATAGTGCGGGGGATTTTGTTCTTGAACTGTCACCCCAGCCAAGGTCGGGCGTCACACAGAAGTCTCTATGTATTATGTCAACACAGTTACCTTTGTCAGCCAAATGCAAACTCTAAGAAGAAATACTAGATCTGTTTGACAAGCCCTCCAGCCAGAAAACTGTGTAGACTAACAGGAGTTGTGTTTCTATCCCTGAGCGCTGGCCGCTCCCTGCCCCGTTGAGAGCTGGGCAGGGTGGCCAGCCTGCACTTCCCGGGTCAGCCGTTTGCCCTCTGGAAATACTGGCACTGTGCTAAGTTTTTGTTTGCTTGAGCAGGGCTTTTTTATTTATTATCCCAAGACCTCTGGAACTTCCTGGCTGGCCTGGGACTTGCTTCTGGTTTGTGTTGTTTTTAAAGTGAATGTTAGGAATCTGGGTGAGCTCCTTCATAGGCTCTAAGTCCAGGTTTTCTCGTCACAGATGTGAAGGATGGTTAGCAGATGGTGTTGGGGATCTTCCCAACTCACTTCTCAGAGAATTTTGCTATAGCTGAGATTTAAGTCATCCTTATTTGCAAAGATAAAAAGTAATACTTATGCTTTCTGCATCCTCTATATCAGGATGTCACTGTACTTTTTGAGCATCAGGCCTAATGTATTGAGAAGTTGTTTCTTTTTTCCTGATAGACCTATTGCCTGTAGTTTTTTTTAATATCTTTTAACTTTCTTTATAAAATGTGTTGAATTCTATAAAATTTGCTCTAATTTTATAGTGGATTTTTTTTTTTACTTTTTTTCTATTTGGCTCTTGTCTTAAAAAATTCCAATTTTAAACCAAATCTTTTTTTAAAAAATATACTGTTGCTTTTCTTGGTGGGAAAGAGGGCTCTACTAAGGCATCTTTAAACATTCTCAAATAAGCATTGTCACACTTACTTACATTTAGATGTTTTCTCTCACTTATTTTTGTGTCTGGTTCTTTCTAGTTTTGTGAAACTGACCTTTAGGAGATGATGTTTTGGACCATGTTCTGTTTCCTTACCTCAAATGTAGTTGGGAGCTGTGATTGGTTTTTTTCCAGCTACTGCAGGATTTCCTTGTCCTAGAAAGCTATCTATTATATGTAGGTGTTGAGATTTATTTTTTTTTAATTTTTTTTAGCACCACAAACCCTCTAGCATCTGCCATAAGCCTGAAATTACATCTCTTCTTGCTGTACATTGTGGGTAGATGCTTCAGGAGCTGCTCATCTGTTCCACTGATTCACTTATCTACAGCAAACTCCTACCATTGCTGCTGATGTACCCAGCCCGTGGCCCCCCGAAGTGAGGGGGGCCCTGCCGCAGGTGGCTGGGCTTTCTCGGGGGGCTCTGCTGAGGGGAACAGCCTGTGTGTTGGTTAAACACTAAGAACGTTGCTGGCACTCCGGGGTCTCCCCTTCCCCACCTGCTGGGTCCTCTGATGTGGACGGGTGGCACCCAGCACCCCCTTGCCCTTCAGCAGGGCTGGGCTCCTGTGACATCAGAGGGGTGAGCTGGTGACAAATGTCCCTGCTCTTGAGGGGGACAGCCCATGCCAGTGGTTGCTTTTAGCTGTGTTACTGACGCACCAAGCGGTCGGTGGTGAGTCGGCCGTGTCCAGCTGACTGCCAGTGCTCCCCGCTGTGCCACCAACCAGGGGATGGCACCTGCAGCGCTAGGGCTGCTCTGGAGAAGCCTGGCTGGGGCTGGGGCTCAGCACAGTGAGGGCATGGGCTGTAGGGCTGGTGCAGAGAAGTTCTTGAAAGTGGCCTCTTGTGGGGGTGTGGTGGGCTCTGGGAGCAGCGGAGCAGGAGTGCGGGTGGGGATGGATCTGTCCCTCTGCTGCAGCCCCCTGCTCCTGTGGCTCTGCAGGTGGGTGCTGGACTGAGGCTGCTGGCTGCGGGAGGTGGGAGAAGTGGGAGTGACAGTGGGATGAAACTTGTGAGAAAATCAATTTGGATTAAGGTGAAGTGCGAACTTCAAGTGTAATAGGAATAGAAAGTGGAGACCAGTCTTGACCTGTCTTTTCCTAGAAGATGATTTGCACAGTGAGACACAGAGACATGGCATTTGTTTGGGCTGTGTTGGAGCCACAGGCACAGCCCCATGGCCAAACTGATCTGGAGAGGTCTCTGATGGCATCACCTTCACATTCACCTGCTCCTGCATTGGTGAGGGTTCAGGCTGGATTCCCACTCTGTGTCCAGAGTGCCAAGGAGGAGGCTCAGCCACCGTCTTGCTCCAAGTGGCATTTGTGGCCCCATGCTGTGCTGCTCCCATGCTGTCCTCCCAGAGCTCCAGACGAAGCAGCAGCTCACTCAGGCATGAGCAGCTCCTAAGTTGCTTTGTAGCACAGTAGCTTCAGAAATATTTCTAAATTGGTCCTTTATGCAGCTCCATTGGGGTTCCCAAGGGGATTCCATCCCATCAACTCTGTGAGGTCAAAGCTTCCAATATTTGGGTTTGCTTTTTTTTCTTTTTTCTTTTTTTGGTTTTTTTTTTTTTTTCAGGGAAAAAAGTCTTTATGTAGATGCAAGTATTTTTAGGAACGCTGGATCTCAGGAGCCCCTTTGTGATACTCTCTGTAACTCCCAGCAGAAATTTTTGCTCCTCCCACTCCCAAAGCCCAGTGTGGAGCAGGACGTGAACACGCTGTAAGTCATGGATGTGTGGCTGGGGAATGGAGCTGAAGCACTGTTAGTCACTCAGTAAGTCAGCAGTGCTCAGCATGCACTTCAGGTGTACCAGTGGTTTGGGAGCCAGATGGTATGTGGTCGAGTGATAAATACATGATTTTAGAAGAATTGTGGTTTGATGCTGGCCCAACGCCAGGCACCCACAAGAGTCTTTTGCTCACCCTCCCCTGCTACAGCTGGGCAGCAGAGAGGGGGGAAAAAATTAATGAACACTTCATGAGTGAGATAAGGAGCGGGAAAAACACTTCAAGGACAAAACAGGCTCAACTTGTGGCTGCAAAGTGAATTTATTACTAACAGCATCAGAGGAGGATGATGAGAAGTAACATAAGCCCTTAAAACACTGATTCCCCCCAGCCCCTCCCTCCTTCCCACAGACAGCGCAGGGAGACAGGGCATGGGAGTTTTGGTCATTTCATCACCGAGATTTTCTTTTGCTGCTCTGAGAGAGGAGTCCTTCCCCTGTGAGGCCGTGGGGTCCCTCCCACAGGAGACAGCTCTCCGTGAACTTCTCCAGCGTGGGTCCACTCTGATGAGCAGCAGCCCTACCACACCTGCTGCAATGTGAACTCCCCCTGTGGGCACACAGCTCCCAAAACTGCTGTGACGTGGGTCTCTCTTCCACGGGGTGCAGTCCTCCAAGGACAGGCTGCTTCTGCCTGGAAGCAGGGCCCCTCTCTCCATCAGGTCTCCCACTGGATCACAGCCTCCTCCAGGCATCCACCTCTGGCATGGGCACCTCCCTCCCGGGCTGCGGGTGGATCTCTGCATCCCCCGTGGATCCCCACAGGCTGCGGGTGGATCTCTGCATCCCCCGTGGATCCCCTGGGGCTGTGGGTGGATCTCTGCATCCCCCGTGGATCTCTGCATCCCCTTGGATCCCCAGGGGCTGTGGGTGGACCTCTGCATCCCCCGTGGATCTCTGCATCCCCTTGGATCCCCAGGGGCTGTGGGTGGATCTCTGCATCCCCCGTGGATCCCCATGGGCTGCAGGGGCACAGCTGCTTCACCATGGTCATCACCACAGCCTGCAGAGGAATCTCAGCTCTGGCACCTGGAGCACCTCCTCCCCTCCTTCTCCACTGACCTCCGTGTCTCCATGTTGTTTCCCTCACATGTTCTCACCTCCTGTTCTGACTAGAAGCAAAACCTGTGACTTTGTTTTGATTTCCTTCTTAAATATGTCATCACAGAGGCATTACTGACCTCTCTCCTTGGCCCAGTTTTGGCCAGCAGCAGGTCCATCTTCAGAGCCATCAGGGATTGGCTCTGCCAGACATGGTGGAAGCTTCCAGGACCTTTTCACAGGAGCCATCTTTGTGGCCCCCACTGCTGTCAAAAACCCAGCTGTGCAAAACCAGTACAGCAATGAATCAGGTTTCCACTAGAAACAGTAATTCTGGCATTTCTGAACTGAAGAATATTTGTCTTTAGAGTGTTTGACAAAAGTTCTGTTACACATGTAGGTCTCTATACAGTTACCCACAAATTAGTTGAAACAAAAATCCTATTATTAGGCAGATTTGTGTCTTGTATCATGTAAAATAACACCCTGCCTCCCCAGATGGGCACCCTATGGACAAGAGAGCAAGCCATGTTCAGCACAGTGCTGAGCTCCTGTTCTCCCTTTCTCAATCCCTCCAAGCCATGTGCCCTTCCCTGTCTCTAGCAAAGGCTCTTATTTCCTTTTTGGCCCCAAAGAGCATTGCTGCCCGAGGACTTGATGTTCCTAAAAAATCTGGAGAGCCAAGTACTGGTGTAGATAATGGTAAATAATTAATTACTTTGCAGACAGTCCTTCAATATGAGCTGGAACATGTTTCAGGAAGAGGGAAGGTGGGCATACGTGCTCAAAGTAACTGTTCCCTGTGATTAATTAAAAGGTTTAGAAGGACAGCTGTCATGTCATGGCTTATGATAAAATAATAGAAATAAATTCAGAGATGGGTTTTGTATGCTTTTCTCTTTTTTCATTTTGTTTGCTTTTGTCTCTCTGTGCAGGATGTTTAATTCCTTCCAAGTCTGTCCCACAGCAGAGAGCAGGGGTGGAGGAGGACAGGACAGTCCTTTGGAGAAGGCTGTGCCACAGTCCCGGGACAGTCATGTCTGTAACAGCCTCAGTCTGATGGGACTGCTTTTTCTGGAAGATGTAGAAGGAAACCTGTGGTGTAGCTTTCTCATATTTACTCTCCTCATTCCTGAAAATTGGAATAAGGACCAGTGAGTCTCTTCTGAGACCATCCCCTTGATGCTTTACATTGAGAGACCTCAGATCTTGCTTTGTTCAACAATCCCCAGCATCACCTTCCAATGTGATGCTGACAAACGCTGCAGTGTCTGTAGGGGACTGAGGCCCAGCAGCCCAGAGTCCCACCTGCCCTGAATCCCTGCTTGTCCTTTGACATGGATGCAGTGCTTCTGGGCCTGGGGCAGGAGGATGCACAGAGGGTGAGGGAAGAGGGGGATAAGTGGGAATGCTAAAGGACTGGTGGGGATCTGGCAGCAGGAGCTGTGATGGGATGTACCAAGCACAGCAAAAGTGACCCAGGGTGGGCAGTGGAATACTCTCACTGACTGAGCTGCACCTCTTCCCCATCCCGAGAGGAAAGGTGGGCAGACATTCATGTTTTGCAGTAAGGGTAGGTGGGCTCGAGAGACCCTGGTCTTTTCTAGGAGCAAACCCCAGCCTTGTGGTGCTGAGCAGGCACAGAGCCTGCAGTTCCTGTGGGCTCTATGAGCTGTAACTTAAATGGAGTTTAGCGTATTTCATTTTACTCTTGGCCCATTGTCTGGCCTTCAGATCTCAGCTGTGAGTTTTATTTCGGCAGATACTGCAGTAGAAAATAGATCAAATTGAATCTTAATGGGATGGGTGAAATCCACAGCAGAGTTGCATTTGGATGCATTAGGAAATGGAGCCCTGGCCTATGCTGCCCCAGGGAATGTTGCCTGACAGCCAGGTGGGAGGGAGCAGCCTCCCCACAACTGCCTGCATGAGCCAGGATGGGGGCACAGGGCTCCTCTGGTGGCTTGAGCTCTGTCCTACTTGTGAGGAGATTCAGAAGGAACGATTTAGGAAAGGGAGATGTTCCCCAGGAGGTCCAGGATTTTCCAATGACTTTTGCAGAGTAACTAACTTTTTTTCCTATGTGCAGCAGGGTGAGGAGACCGTATTCCTTTAGGTGATCACTGCAGCTTAAGCTATCCCTGGACTTGCATACAAACATGGCATAGGGGAGGGCTTGTGGAGTGAACAGCACATTAGGAAGATAAGAGGGAGTAGAAGATTGGAGTCTTGGTGCCTGGGTATGGATTTGGGCTCTGCTTTTAGGGTAGAACTACTGGAAACTGGGAAATTATGATCCGTGCTCAGGGCTGATTCTTCTGCACCCACCCAGTCCACCTGCTTGTCTCCTGCTTGCATCTGCTGGCCAGTTGTGATGGCAAGAGCCATCCAGATCTCACTGTGCCAGTTCTTTGGCCCTCAGTCCCACCTGCAGGCTGCTGAAATACCCCTGCCCAACCTTTTTAGTGGCTTGCATTGGCCCTCCCAATGCATTTGTCAGCGCTCAGCTTTGGGGCTTCCATGGGCTGATGGAGGGTCCCTGGCTCGTAGGAGAGCAGGGTCGGGATCAGCAGGGAGGATCCAGGCTGGTTTGGTGAGGGAAGAGCTGATGGGAGCTGTGTTTTTAAGGCACAGTGATGGAGGAGGGAGGCATGTGAGGCTCCTGCTCATGTCCCTGAGGGAACAGTGAGACAGGGATGGCAGCATGGTGGCACTTCCCTTGTGCTGCTGTCAGTTTTTCTTGGCTGGTTTCTAGGAAAATGGATTATACCACATTCAAAATATTCACTACTAGATTTAATAATATTTCAAAAATAACTTAAATGTATTTCTTTCAGAAGTGGTATTCCATGTAAATCCTTTCTGTTTATCTGCTGGCATGGCCAAGCACGTACTCCAAAGCCAACATCCACTCAAGTCATTGCCTTTTTAAACAGAATGGGAGAACAATAGCCTGTGTCATTAGCCTGGCCCCATGCTGTCTGAGGACAAGGGCTGTGCGTTGTGTCATTCCCTACCTGCAGCTTTTCCCTGAAGTTGTCTGGGTCATATCTCTGTGCTGGGACTGCCAACAGGAGCAGAGCCAGGGCTGAATGGCTGGGCAGTCTCACTCTACTACTCTACCTTTGCCAGCTGAGTTTGTGCTTCAGCCTCAGTACCTCTAGAGACAGTTCTTCAGTCTCTACAGGTCAAGGTCCTCTCTCCTCACCTTTGAGATGCTCTGGAATATTCCTGGAAGAGGTTTCCAGTAGCATTTGGAGTAGTCTGGAGTTGCCAAAGTTAGTATTCCTGCTTTTCTCTCAAGCTCCTCTCTCATCTCTGCTCTTCTAACTCCTGGTGGAAGGCAGATCATGCCCACACTTGCAGTATCTGTTAATATCTGACTGAAAATATCTGTCTCTTCTGAGTTTGGCACGATTAGCTTATTTACAAATGGTCACTATGATCTCAGTACCTCAATAAACAGCAGTAGCAAAGATCACAGAATTCACAGAATGGTTTCAATTGGAAGGGATGTTTAAAGGTCATCTGGTCCAACCCTCCTTCATGAAGCAAGGACATCTTCAGCTAGATCAGGCCACTCAGAGCTCTGTCCAACCTGGCCTCAAATTTTGCAGGAATGGGGCACCTACCACCTCTCTGGGCAACCTGTACCAGTGGCTCACCATCCTCATTGTAAAAAACTTTTTCCTAATATTTAATCTAAATGTACCCTCTTCTAATTTAAGCCCGTTTCCCCTTGGTCCTAGTGCAACAACCCTTGCTAAAATGTCTGTCCCCATCTTTCTTACAGACCTCTTTAGGTATTAGGAGGTGCTGTAAAGTCTCCCTGGAACCTTCTCCAGACTGAACACCCCCAACTCTCTCAGCCTTTCCTTCATAGGAGAAGTGTTCCAAAATGAAGATGAGTTGAAGAGTTACCTGTTCTCTGCTTTCCCTCACTAGTTCTGCCTGTTTTCTTTCTGGCCTTTCCAAAATTACTGGCAGCATCTCTGGAGTTTTCAGTGCTCTGCTTTGCAGGGAGAAATTAAGCTAGAATGAAGTATACTGGTGCCTTTATGTAGAAGTACATGTTGTCAAGGCAGAGATTATATATTGGCTTTTCCAAGGGAAGACTAGAAATTAAAACAAATATTTTCTACTGTACCTAAGATGTGAGCGTTAAGTCAGTGGTGAGCTCTGCCATTATGGCTTGTGTCTTAAACAGTCTTTCTACTAATCAAAAGTGATTAGTCAAAATTAATTGGACTAAGCGGAAAGCTTGCTGACAAAACACTTCAAGAGTAGGTGTAGCTGATAGGCACCAATATGGTCAGACTTTACAATATGGATTGCAAACTCTGCCTCTGCCGTGCTCGTCCGTGGGAGTTTCCGTAGGGAAGACAGAAGTGTGGTGCAAGGACTTGCAGAAAACCCAGGTGTGATGGGAGAAGGAGGGACATGTGTGATGGAAACAGGATGGACACTTGTGGTGGGAGGCAGTTGAGCAAACCCCTGCCTTGGAGGAGGCAGTCTTGTCTGCGGAGATTTAATACCATGGCCAGCAGTCAGAGCAAGGAGGAGCAGCAGGAGTCACGGCTCTGCTGTCTCTGACAAGGCACAAGTCTGCAGCTCCTGCAGATGATCCACCTGCACTCCTTGCTGAGATACATTTGGGCTCAGAGCAGTTCAACAGACCCAGCCTGCTAGAAGGTGCCCAACTTCAGGACCCTTCTCACCTAGGTTAGGAGGATTGAACATCTCAGCATACGTACTGGTCTTCTGGTCCTTCAGGGATGGAATTAGAGAATGCTTTGTTTTGGAAGGGATTTTAAAGATCATCTCATTCCAACCCCACTGGCACTGGTGTTATCCTCATAGGAAAACAGAGAATTTGTAAGGCAATGCACTCTTGTTCCTGACAGATGCTGATGTGCCAGTTCCTAATGACCCAAGACCTTGCTGGGGACTCGAGAGGGCCCTGTTTTCAGAACAGCTGCAGTGAACAAAACATTCCCTGCTTGGTCTAGACTTGCATGGAAAGGTGAGGCAGTGCTGTCTGCCAGCACCTTGCTCTAAGTCCTTCCAAAAAGCAAGTCAGGACAGAGAAGCTGGGAACTGACTTGAGGGAAAACCTAGGTGGGAAAGCCAGGATTTCCCATGCAAGGCAATGAGGAAGTAAAACTGACTTACCTAATTAAGACAATAGACTAATTAGCTAATGAGAGAAGTCTTGCAAGTGTGAATGTACCACTGGAAGCCATTAATTAAAAGTCTTGCTAAATCCCAGACTAGGCAAAGCCTTTGATAATAGAGTGCAAGAGCAAGAAATAGTAAGCACTGTGTCCCTTAGCACACACACAGCCTTCTCCATGGAGTCTTTAAAATAATAAATTTGCTTTGGAATAAATTATACAGATATGGAAACAGAGCAGTGGGGAAGCAACAAACAGGGCTTACAATGAGCTAGACTGTTTCAGTCTTGCTGTGGCAGCATCTGTTCTTCCTTACTGGTATTTTGACTCCAGTTCGCTCTCATTTGTTATTTCCTTTTTGAGACAAATTTCTCCCAGGAGAGGCTGGATTTCTTCTGATTGATCGTAAGCATTACAAAACCAGTTGCTGCTGCTGGGCTGTTCCCATCACTTTGGTGGACCAGTCTTTTACAGTTTCCTCTTACCTTTAAAAGTGATTCTTTTAATCATTTGTAACAAATGTGTAAAGATACCAATTTTTCCTCCCATGTGGAATGAAGACAAATGATCAAACTCTGACACCTTTTTCCTGGAATGTGATCCTGGTTTGTAATAAACTCTTCCATTTTTCTCTGCCATTTTTAAATGAGTTTCAGTTCCTGGTGATCAATAAAACTGTATATGGCCTGGCCTGCAGGAGAACTCAGGAGGGACTTTTTACAGGGGCTGTAGGGACAGGAGAAAGCAGAAGGGCTTCATGCTGACAGAAGGCTGGTTTAGATGAGATATTAAGACAAAATCCTTCACTATGAGGATGGTGAGACACTGGCACAGGTTACCCAGAGAAGCTGTGGACGCCCCATCCCTGGAACTGTTAAAGGCCAGTTTGGACTTGGCTTGGAGCAACCTGGTCTAGTGGAAGATGTCCCTGCCCGGGGACTTGTTGTGTCAAGCCCTTGGCCACAAGCTTTCCTTAGCTGGGCTAAAATTGTCCCCAAACTGGAACAGGGAGATACAGCACGTCAGTGAAGAGGAAGTGCTGAGCAGCCCTTTGTTGAGTTTAACTTTCTGCCATCGACATGTAGGACAAATTCATTCTAAAATAGAAAGCTGAATGGTTACTCTGCACTGTGTTGTTCTAGAAAAGCACTTCTTTCTTTAAAGAAGAACAGACAGAGAAGCCAATCCCTGCTAAGCCTTCATTTTGTATTTGTCCTTTCACACACCCTTGCTTCTCTAATTCTGCTGAGACTCATCTTTCACCGGGAAATGAGGAAGGCTGGGGAAAGGTGCTGTGTGTGGGGCATCTAAATGCACTTGGTTGCTGATGGCAGGATGGATGAGGATGCCAGCACAGACGAGCACCTGGCAGTGGCTTGCACTTCTTCAGAAACCAGTGGCCTGTTTTGTTCTGAGGGATCTGTTTTAACTCCTGGACTTTCTTGAAAGCATGGTTCTCAGTGTGTGCTGAATCCTTTTTAAAGCAACTGAGCTGGATTTGAATTGGCAGCCCTCTAAATACTGTAAGTAGCTGATGGTACAGCTGTATTTGTCCTGGCATCCTGGCTGCCATGCCATAGCTCTGAGCTGCCACACCAACAGGGACTGCAGGGCTTGGCAACTCCCTGTTGGGAGCAAAGGCATTGAACACAGCGTGAGTTGTGTCTCTGTGTAGGGCGCTGAGTGCCTGTCCTGTTCTGCTGTGCTGAGCACTCCCTGGGGGCAGGAGAGTGGGGGGAAACAGAGTGGAGTCAGGAGAGAGAATGACTTCAGTCATCCTAGAGCTCAAAGTGGAACTGGAAAATCTTAAAGGTCACTGCGTCCTACCATTAACCTAACACTGCCAGGTCCATCATTAATCCTGTCCCTAAGTGTCACATCTACACAGTTTTTTAACGTTTCCACCAGCCTCGTTGTCCTTCTTTGGACACAAATCACTTGAACATTACTTGAACAAATACTTGAACAGCTGTGCTCTAATAGGAAGATAGCTATTTTGCAATCATGCTAAAATGAGACTGTATAGAAGTCTTCTGATTCTGGACCTTTTGTCCAGACTGGTGCCAACTTTAAAGGTGAGGTCTCTGCTGAAGTGGCCTTGAAGTGGCACAGGAATAGAACAGGGAAAACTGTTGTGGAAGTTCCCTGCAGTGTTGGTAAAAGGACAGTCTGAAGTTGAAGTGTCCTTCAGTGGCCATCTCAGAAGAGATGAAAGTAGCTTTGGCTTGTATATAGCCCCTTTCATATGCCTCTGCCTGTGATCTCTGTGGCTGTGTGCTTGTCAAAAATGGTTTTCAGTTTCCTGTTGTGGAGGGTGTGAATGGTTAGAAAGCTGACACACTCTGGCTTTCTGGACAGCTGTGAACAAACCCCAATGCTCTTGATATCCCTCCCACAAAACTGGGCCTGGTAATGTCTATTCTTATCTTTCACCCTTGTAAAAGGAAGACAGAATATGTGATTTCCTTAGGCTGATGATGAACTGTGGACTGTAACAAGAGCTTCCTTTCCAGGGGACAGCTGCCAGACCAGTACACTTCAGACCGACTATGTGCTGCTTTCTCTGTCCTAGACAAGGAGATTTTTAGAGCTGTGGTACCTGAAAGAAGCTGTGTTGGTGTCCATCTGTCCTGGTTTCAGCTGGGATGGAGTTAATTTTCTTTCTAGTAGCTGGTACAGTGCTGGGATTTGGATTTAGGATGAGAATAGTACTGGTAACACACTGATGTTTTAGTTATTGCTAAGCTTGGGTTAGTGTTTACAGTAACTCAAGGACTTTTCAGCTTCTCATGCTGCCCTGCCAGCAAGGGGGGCATAAGAAGCTGGAAGGGGCCCAGCCAGGACAGCTGACCCCAAGTGACCAAAGGGATATTCCAGACTGTATGGTGTCATGCTCAGCCTATAAATTATGGGGAAAGCTGGCCAGGGGCTGCTGCTCAGGGACTGGCTGGGCCTCAGTTGTCAGGTGGCGAGCAATTGCACTATGCATCACTTGTTTTGCATATTCCAATTCTATTATTATTACTTCCCTTCCATATGTCTGCTATTAAACTGTCATTTTCTCAACACACAAATTTTACCTCCGCCCCCCCCCATTCACTCTCCCATTCCACTGGAAGGAGATTAGTGAGCAGCTGTGGGGTGTTTAGTTACTTGCTGAGGTAAAGCATGACACCATCCCATCATCTGGTTTACTTTATTTCTGTCAGAAGTTCTCAGTTTGCATTTTAAGGGATGCATCAGGGATAATGCTTCTTCCTTGTGAGAAGGGCTGGTGGTAGGGTGTGAGACTATAGATCACCTGCCTGTGGAGCTATAGTTTCCCCTCACATTGCATTAGTTTCCTTGTCTCATTCTTTCTCCCTTCATCTAAAATTATTTTAGCTTTTAAGCGCATTTCCAAGCTGTGGAAAGCTACTGACATTCAAAAACTCTCAACCTCCACCACCAAGAGCAAAATTCTTCTGCATTTTCTATCAAAAAGTGTATTATAACTCATCAGTCCAGTAACACCTATGTTTCCAAATGTTTATGGGTTGTTTAAATATCATAAGTCTATTAGTCAAAAGGTAGATATGTGCTAATGCATCAGATCTGTTCCTTATGCCTCTTGTACTTCTTTGCCTTCCTCACAATCCTGCTGTGTTAATTTTTTCAGGGACTAACAGTGTCTGCCTGTAATTGTGTTGGGAGTATCTTGAGAAATAAGAAGCCAGATAAAATTCAAAGCAGGACAAGGCAGTCTTCATGCAGATTTTGAAAGTGCTGCAGGATTGTGCATTAAAGAGATCAAGTACCTCTGCTTTTGCCCTTTCCCTTCTGTCTGGGTAGTAAATGACCTGCATTAAAACAGTTTAGCAGAGCAACAAAACACAGCTAGTTTTAAGCAGCGAGAAGACAGAAATAGAGCAAGAGGAGTCCAAAATTAATTTGTGAAGCAGCTTGTTGCCTTCTGACTTACAGATCTTGCTCTGAATCATTGTTCAGAAACATAAACCTTTGTCCATGCGAATGGATTTATATAGAGTTTAAAAGGAAAGGGTGAGATCAAGTCTGGTGTTTAGGTTTGCCTGACATGAGTCTTCATCTCAGTCTCTCTCTCCTGTGACACTCCCATGGAAGTCGGCCAAGACAGTTTCACTCTGGGAAGCAATGTAAAGCCAATGAGCTGGGTTTCACAGCATGGAAAATATTTGCTCTCTTCTGCCAGTCTTCTTTCTTAATCTCTGAATATCTCCATGCACAATCTCGTCTGTAATTACAGCTGAATTGGAACCCGAGAGTGTGATACCTATTAGTTACCTACTTAATATTTATTTATTCATATAAATTTCATTGTCTTTTATCTATGTTGAAAGCCAGATTTTTATTTTCAATTGTTCAAAGTCAAGTGTTTAAAAAACACGCAAAACCAACTCTGTTGGCCCAGGCACTCATACACCAACATGAGTGCATCACATGCCTTGTCATCTTACCAAAAGTTGCAACTTCTAAGAAAAAGTAAATTGTTTTATCAGTAATTCTGGCTGCTCAGGCAGGGGTTTGTATGAACAGATGCTTTTAAGTCTAAAGGGACCAAAGAGGGGTGCATGTTTCATTGTTATTCTGAGACAATGGGGATATGGCCAGCCAAGTTGTTTGAGCTGAACAATGGACTTTTTGCATACTAATTGATAGCCTGATGTTTTCTTGAAATGTGCTGATTAACAAAAATAATGATTGCATCACTAGGATACCAATACATCAGAGAATCATAGAATTTTTTAGGTTGGAAAAGACCTCCAAGATTCAACTGTTAACCCAGCACTGCCATGTTCATCACTAAACCATGTCCTAAATGCCACATCTACACTTCTTTTAAATCCCTGCCAGGATAATGACTTCACTATGTCCCTGGGCAGTGTTTTCTAAAGGTTGGCCACCCTTTTGGTAAAGAAATTTTTCATAATATTCAATCTAAACCTCCCCTGGAGCAATTTGAGGCCATTTCCTCTTGTCCGTTGCTTCTTACCTGGGAGAAGGGACCAACCTCCACCTGGCTACAGCCTCCTGTCAGCCAGAGTGGTAAGGTCCCCCTTGAGCCTCCTTTTCTCTGGGGTAAACACCCCCAGCTCCCCCAGCTGCTCCTCATCAGCCCTGTGCTCCACACCCTTCCCCAGCTCCATTCCCTTCTCTGAACACTCTGCAGCCCCTCAATGTCCTTCTTGTGAGGGGCCCAGAACTGAACACAGGATTCAATGTGTGGCCTCCCCAGTGCCCAGCACACAGGGACAATCACTGCCCCATCCTTCTAGCTTATGACTTTATCTAATTCATGTTTGATTTAGATTCTAATTTTTCACACTGTTCAGATGAAAAGGTTGTAAACAGGCAATGCCTCTTAACATACATGTAACTTCATCTCCTGCTCTGAGTAGAGGAAAGGAGTATAATAGGGAGCAGGTGTTGCTCCTCCCAGCTTTATGCATACTTGACTGTGATGCTTCTTTTAGAAATGTTTCCTTCTCCAAAGAGCCAAGTAAAAACTGTCATCCTGAAAATGATGACCAATTAAGAAACTGGAACATGGAAATTTCAGGAGAGGGAACAGCATATGACCCTTAAAAAGTGCTGTAAGCACTATGGAGAGCAAACAACTGTATTTGGTTCCTGGCAATACCTTTAAAAATTCAAATATGAAGTAGCCCAAGAGGAGCTGGTTGTAGAGCTCTGCACATCATCAGTGGTGTAGTCTGGTTTTTCTCCAACACCTTCAAGCCGGAACTTTGGAAGAATTTCAGTAAAAAAAGTACACAAAAATTTCACAGTGGTTAAAAAGGTATCAGTTCTTGACAAAAGTGTATCTGGCCAAATTTTAAAGACTTTTTTCTCTTCTTCCATGGCTAGTTTTGATTAAGACCTGCTTTGCAACAACACCAGTAAAGCAAAGCTTTTCTGCTTCAGAACACGGAGAAAGGTACTGCAGATTTATTGGTGAGGCTGGATGTATTTTATTAACACCACCATGGGGAAGTCTGATTCTGATTTATTTGCAGAAATTTCACAATTTGGCAGTGCTGTCTGGCAGACTGCCTCTTGATCTTTAATTGACTGAATATTAGGATTGGCCTAAATAGAAAGCTTTGTTTGAATAGGAACTTCATCTAGAACCTGTGAACACTTTTGAGAACCTGAGGCACACAGGTAAATATTAAAGAGTTTAGAAGAAACCAGTAGTTCCTGATCAATGCAGTTAGTGTTCTAATTCACATATCTGTTAGAAATAGAACTTTTCCAAAAGCTTCTGTCTAAATTTAAATGGATTGTTTATAGCAACCAGCAAGTAATACAATATACTGAGCAAAATGTGCTGAGCATTGTGTGAAACAAACAGGGTTATTAAACCATGAATAAATCATTGGTTCAAATCAACTTGCACTAACGATGGTGCCCATTTAAAGAAAATGTGCCACGTAATTCAAAGTGTTTCAGAATTTATAATAATAATTACAGTCTTAATCACCAGGAGGCAATGTTTCTTTCCCTTGGTGGCAGAGGAAACCGTAGTAATGTAGGACTTCTCCTTCTCTCGACATAAAACTCTAATTTCCCCATGACAGTCATATCAGACATGTGCCATTGTATGGGATTATTCCCCTCTGCCAAATGGGGAAAGGCAGAGAAAGATTACAAATTTGGCCTTGTATATTGTTTTAGGAAGTTAATGTCTTTGACTCTTAATTTCTGTACTAAGGGGAATTGCCATGTCCAGATTTGGGTTTTGGTGTTTAAAATTGGAACAAAAAGTCAAAATTCACTGCAGACTGGAGGTCGACTGCAGCTTGTCAAAACACTCTATTACTGATGAAAAATGTAAATGTGCATATAAGGTAAAATGGAACTTTTCCATGAGGCAGCTCCTTCTGGCAGTGGTGGCACGGGGCATGGGACCAGATGACCCTCAGGTCTGCCTTGATGTGGCTGTTCTCAGGCTCAGAGCGTTCATCAGCCCTTTGGTCTCCATGAGCTATGAGAAAACACTACCTTAACAGACCTCTGTGGATGAATTCAATGTGGCAAATACTGACCTTATTTACCTGGCTTTCTGAAAACTTTTTGCTTCTAGTGGCACTCAGAAAGTCCAAGCCATTTTTTTAGAGAGACCTGAAAATGCAGGGTACTGAACCAAAACAATCAAAATGTAAGCTTACTACAACTCTGTGTATTGCAACCCCTTGCATTAGTGCTCTATATGTCTTCTGGGGAAGCCTTTTATTTATTATATCAGACATAACTATGTGAATTCATACACTTTAGATGTATACAAGTATGTTCCCAATCAAGAGGAAGAATTTAAAGTTACTTCATGAGTGGGTACTTTCTGCAGTTTTTATTTTTTATGGTGTTGATGCTCTTTATCCTCCTAAAACTTGAAAACAGGACAGTTAATGCTGTGGGATGCGATGAGATGGAGTTTGAAGAATAGAAAAGCACCAGAAACAATTTCTTATAAGGTTACCTATAATCCCCTGCTAAATCCATCCTTCAAAAACATCTTTAAAGGGATGGTGCTGATGTTGTTGCTGCAGAAGCAGTGTGAGTGCTTGCACTTGCTTCAGTACACCAGGATCAACCCTGTTGGGAATGTCCCAAGTAGCATAAAAGGGGAAGGAGGGAATTTTCCCTTGAGAATTGTCAGAACTGGGAAGGGACGTACCAAGTGGGTTAGTTTTCCTACAAGATCAGATTTCCCACTGCACTCGCTTTTCCTATTTTTCACTGAAAAATAGAAGAAAGCACCAAGGGAGTGGGATAGAAATGAGAAAGGAGAATGGTAAGGATTCCCTTGTCTGTGGGATGTGGATTTATGAGTCTCATAAAATGCTTTTCTGCTTTTCCTAGTGAGAAATAATCATCCAATTCTGTTATCTTTAAGAGCATGATGATTTATGCTCTCAGAATGAGTGCTCTTTCCAGTTTTCCAAATCTTTTCAGTGCCTCAACAATGTCTTGTGGAGATCTCTTTTTCCCAAGAAAGGTTGGACCAGATGATCCTTGGGGCCCCTTTCCAGCCTGGTTTTCTACGATTCTATGATAAAGTGTGTTTGATTCTTGTTATTTTTTCCTATGTAGTTGTGTGGTGTTCCCCATTAAGGCCTCTGTGACTGTGTCTCTGGGAAATGTGTATAGATAGGTAATCATTCACATGATATTCTGTGCCAGAGTCAAAACCTGTGTAATTATCTAAATGACTACATACCCTAAATGCTACAGAATTGAAGAAATTTGTGGCTTCTAACCTGGGCTTTATGAAATATCTAGTTTTGTGTTTGATATTATGTGGGTAATTCACATTATGTCATTCAAGTTTGCAAAATACATCTCCAGAGTATTGGTTCTGGGATGATTAGTAATGAACATTAATCATAATTAAAGGAATGTCATTATTTGAACTTTAGAATTTGTGTCCTTTCAATGTTTATGTGACTGTTGCAGCAGCTGCAAATATTGTTGTAAACACATGACCACATCCATGGAAAGAAACCTGTAAATGATCAGAAGACTACTGAAAGTAGGGCTTCCCTTTTCAGGACTTTAAATGGTGTCAGCAGCATAGTAACTTTCCCAATGTGTTTTCCCTTTTATTCCTAATACAGGGAAGAGCCAGCTTTGCCTTCCTTTACAAATCCCTGTACATGGGTAACAATCCAAATCAATCCTGATCCCATCTTTATATACCATTTGCACATTGCAGGAGAACGTGCAAGTGAGGGGGGGTAAATATCCAGTGAAGGCACTGTCGTAGCCTGTGGCTGGTGGGTGTGTGCTGTGGGCACGTCACCCCAGAACGTGTTGTAGGATGCACCGTGGTGAGGTAAGGCACCAAGCATCTTTCTCATCATGTGCCCAAAGAGGCTGAACCCAGCACTCCCAAGAAACAGCAAAGTTGGGTTTCTTTCCAGAGGGCTTGTTCCCATGCAGTCTCCAGCATGCTCACCCTGGCTCAGGCTGCGTGTAGTGGATGGAGCATTTCAATTTCCAGCTCTGCCTGTAGGGAAATGAAGGAGTATGTGCTTCTCCTTGCAGAGGTCACACTAGTTCAGTGAGAACTGGGTTTGGCTTCCCATGACACAGCAATCTGAGGGGAAAAATATGCGAATCCTGACTTAAATGGATAATGTGAAATGCAGATGGGTCATTATGCCTTGCCCTGCTGTCTGCAGGGGCAGGGCTAAGCCTTGTGCTTCTGCTGACAGGGGTCTTGCATGGTTCCCAAAATGTCAAAAGTTGAAGGCAACTGCACTTTTTGGATCTCTAGAGAGAGTGTGCAGTATCCCCACCCCCTGACTTCCCCAGCATTCCATCCATCCTGGTCCCCTTCCTCCCTCACAACCTGTCTCCTGAGTTTTGTCTTGCTTCAGCCCAATCCTGTATGAAAACAACAGACGGAATTGGGAGGGGCTGTCATTTTCCTTCTGCTGTCACATCCATCCCAGAGTGAATCTGAGCGTGATTTCTGAGTTTTAAGTGAACTAGCAGCAGTTTTAAGCCTTGTCCTGTACGTTCTGCTCCAGTGATTTTTCTCTACTCACTGAATGCAGCCTCACGTTGGAGGGGGAACTGTCCTGCTGACTGCAGCGAGCAGGCAGTACAGAAGGAGGGGACACTTTGCTCATCAGCTCCCATTGCTTTCACTTGTGATGCCAGGCCTTGTAGTCACATCTGTGAGTTTTGCAGGAGGGTGGGAATTACACTCAGTTGTATTGATGTAGTGCAACCTATGTGTTTTCCTCAGCCTTTTTCTCACTTAAAACCCTTTTAAGTGAACCCTTTTTGTTATTCTTGAGTGTGTTTCCTCCTGCCCTACTTCATGGCCCAAGTTAAAAATCACCATTAAGGGTTTTACGGATAATTGTGTATTTTTATTGCATCCTGCAGGCAGAGCTCAAAGGTTGAGAGGAAAGATGTGCCAAACTGGGGTTTCCCTGAGAGGATTTCCTTTGTGATGGAGCATTCTGGCTCCAGCCAATTCTTTAGCCAAATTTTCTTTGTCAGGCTTCATTTCAGAACATGCCCAGTTAATACTAGAAGAAAATAATGGCCTTTAATTCTTATTCTTAGGTTTTTCCCTGTTGGCTTCCAAACCAATGAGGTTTCTGAAATGTTGAGATGCAGATGTGTTTCTGTGTTTTCTTCCAGGGAGTGAGCAATGGCAGCACTGCAGGTCCTCAAATGAGTGCAAGATGATAATATTTTAGAGAAGAAACCTTTGTTGGTGAAAAATTAAGTAATCAATTTCCTAGATTCTTTTTTGTAGAAAACAATTTTTTTTTGTTGTGATGAAGAACAAAATAGTGGTTTTGACATCTTCAGAAATTAAGGTTTTCATGTAAAACTTTCCTGAAAAAACCCCAACCCTTCAGTTTTATAATGAAAGTAAAAGGGCTTGAAGTCACAGTGAAATATTCTGCTTCCAAATTTCTTCTTGTTTGATGCACTGGAAATTACATTTTCTGAGGTAATGAAGAACAAATTGTGTTGTAGCAGGAGCCAAACACTCTTGTTCCAAACAAAAGGTTGTTTGTACAACCTGAGTGCTGGAGTGTGCCAGGAAGTGTGTGAGGAAAGAGCAGTGACACTCCAGATGCCAATCCTTCCATTTTCAGGTTTTTTGAATTGCAAAGTTTATCTTGTGTTTTGGATGGAATAATACAGATCCAGATCCAACAAGCAGTCTGTCTTCAGTGGTCTGATAAATTGTTCTTAATTTTCCGGAATAGGTTAATTTCATTTAGGTAAGGAAAGGCAAAAACCCAGGCTTTTCAGGGCACTGCCAAAAAGAAGATTAAGTCAGCATCAAATCCATTAGTCAACCGATTTATCTATGTTGGCTAACACCATTTCAGCCTCTTTGTCTTACTTTTTTTTTTTCCCTTGGGTGACAATTTAGGTAACTCACAATTTCACTGCTATATTGCAGCATTACATGGTGGTTGCTCTGCATAAAACCAGGTTTACTGCCCTCTTAAATTTTTTTAAAGCGGATTTAATTTAGTTTTCTTTTTTTTCATGGCAACTTTTTCTTCTTCTGTGAATGTACCATTTCTTTGAAAACTAATTTCTAGGACTATGCAATCCTAATCGTTGTTGTAGGCTACTGCAGAACATGCCTGTAGTAGAAGTTGTCTCTATTAATTGCACATTTTTATGTGTCCATCATTATTCAGTGCCAGCTCGGAGTTTCCTTTCAGGACACCTGTTCCAGGCTCTATGGTGTGCTTGGTTGGGTTCATCTTGGCAGCCTTTGTTTTCCTCATTTTAGTTTCCTATGACAGAGGATTGGAGATTCCTCATAGAGGTTCTGGTGTCAGTTGAAGTCTAACCACTGATGGAGACTTTTTTCACCTTTGGAATATTTCTAACCTGTCTGTCTTTTGAGGATTCTTTGCTAATTCCCTGGTGTTATATTTTTCAAATTCTGCCAAGAAACATGTATGCCAGCTATTATCCCTGCCTTTGCTGGTGTCACTGAAGCAGTTAGGGATTTTGGGAAAAGTACTGGTTTATAGGAGACTTCTGCTAATAACTTCTTGCCCACGATGAGTTTTCATCTCCTAACCTGAGGCGTTGAAGGTGACTTAGTTTCACTTGAAGTCAGCAGCAGCCTCTCAACAGGAAACGTTCCTCTGGCACCGTGGTGGGGGAACGACTCCATAGAGTTGGTGGGAAGAGTGTTGCCTATGCAATTTAAAGTTGCATGTGCTACCATTCAGCATTTCTCATCTAAACTCCTCCCAGTGTGGGGGATTGTGGGGAACCCCAGGAGTGCTAAGCAGGGATGTGCTGCTGCCAGTTATATCCCACTTCTTTTGGTTGTTCTTGCATATCACAGGCTCCTGAGCCTGCTCTGCACAGAGCTGTACGGAGTGAAGTGTTCAGTGTGGGAGGACTGCCCAAGAGCCAGAGGTGAGCATGATGGAAATATTTTAATTTCTATTCTGCCACCCAGTCAATGACATCCTGGTACATATCAGTGAATCCAAGGGAGGCAGATCTCTTGCTGGCAGAGCAGGAAGCTGAAACTTGCAGAGGCAGCGGTTTGCTCATGCTGCACAGCAATTAACTGGAAAAGTCCTTGCTTGAAACACGAATGTGTTTCTCATTAGTCCTCCAATATGAGAGTAGCTAACTAATTAAATGCAGAATTACGCAGTGCAATCACCTTCTGTCCTCTAAAGAAACAGAGAACAAACCCTGTCAGCACTGCACACTCAGGCTGTGGGATAATCTGGAACTGGCTGCTGGTAATGTACTTAATTTGTTTGGTTTGTCAGTGTTTATTAGGGGCCTGATTGAAGCAAAATCATCCCATCCCCTCTGGAAATCAGCATCCTTCTAGCAAAATGTACAGCTTGGCTTGCAGGATACTTTTTAGCCCCAAGTATTTCCCTGTGGTACCTCTACAAAATCAGGTGACCTGTGCAGGTCTTGTGTAGTCCTGTTCCCCCAGCAATCCCAGCCACTTTCATGGTGTCACATGTCACCAGTGCCTGGTGGCTAGAGAATTTGGGAGTGCTGATAGTTGGTGACAGGTATGGCCTTGACCTCTCTAGGAAGAAGGAAACGTGTGGTCTGTTCCAGGATGGCATTGCTGCTACAGGCCCATCAGCATCCTCCATGCTGAATACTTGCATATTATAATGGAATATTGTAACACCAAGTGAACAGCAGTAAAATTCAGTCTGGTAAGATGTATTACTTTAATATTGGAGGGTTTAAGCTGATACCAGATTAACATATTCACAGGATTTTATAAACTGCTTGGGTATTAACTGCTGCCTTTTAATCTGAAAACTTTGGAAGGGTGTTGCATCTCTTCTGCGCTAATGACTCAGTCTGTCTTTGTAAGAGGTTGAATTTCTTTACATGATGTTTTGAGACTAAATATGAAAGAGGGGAAATGGCCCTTAATTTTAACAAGTTCCCATTTGGTTTAACAGCTGCTGTGAGATCTCTCTTGTCTTTTTGGCTGTGTTTGCCACTTTGGCAGTGTGTTTCTGGTTGTCAGAGTCATACAGAGTTCTAATGAAGTGCAACACTTTTTTCTTTTCCCTACAGCTGTTATTTGTCATTTGATATAACTCTGCCTTGTGAGAGTTTTATTCCTGAATAGATGATAAAAGGACAGCTAGTATCAGAAGGCAGTGCTGGCATGAGAGTTACTGCTTCGTTGTTAACATAGAAGAGGCCATCGCTCTCCTTTTAAAGGATGTGTTATGTGGCTGAATTTGGGAATGCCTTTCAACTCCTGAGGGAGCCAAAGCCAGCCTCTTCCCCCGTTCTGCCGTTTGCTGCTGCCCTGTCCTAATTAGCAGTTGAACTCCACGCCCTGTGCTCCCAATGCCAAGACACTGACTTCTGGCAGTCACTCGAGGTTTGTTTTTCGTTGCAGTGCAGTAAACACTGTGTGTTTCTCCACTGTGCTCCCAGATGAGGGCTGTGAGACCTGCCGAGTCAGCAGACACGGCCCATGCTCCTTGGGGTTCATCTTCCCCCGCCCCAGAGCCGGGGAGATGTGGCAGCCCCAGCTGGGTGACATGACAGCCTGGGCACGGTGTGACCCTGGGGAGGCTCTTGGGTGGTTCGGACCGGAGAGTTTGCTGCAAGAGCTGGACTCTGTTATTTTGTGTAAATCTGCTACTGAAGCTGCAAATCCTGGTTCCTGCTAACTCTGACGTTACAAATAACCTCCTGATTCCTTAGAGTACATCCAGAACTCAGCTGAGCTATCTGAGTGTTAGACATTTCATGTGGCTGTTGTACAAGGGTAGTCCTGATGGGTTGAAGGTGACTTCCATACTCTCCAGATGTTTCTGGAGCTGCCCAAATGAGTGTGCAACCAACACTGGTGTGCTCCCATGCCTGACAGGGAAAAATATACACCATATCACTGCATGCTGCCAACTCTGCTTGGGAAGCAGAGACTATTTGCTGGACTCCACTCATTAATGTGCAAAGCTCTCATCCATTGCCAGCAGTGTGCCAAGCAAATTTTTGGAACTAATTTCTGCAAAGCTCTTTGTAATGCACTCTAACCTTGCCTTATATCTCCCTGTCCTCTCTGTGTTTCTGTGCTTTTGGGTTTCCCTTTGAAGGAGGAGGTGGGCAACATGCTGTGAGTTTTTATTCCCTACCTGGATATGTCTCTGCTGTTGAGGACTGAAAACCGTCACCCTTTCTAACTCTGCCAAATTAACCTCCTCTTAGAAAAGTATCTTTAATGATATGTGATATTCCCACTACCCTGAAGATTTCATGGTGAATGTATGGCATTGGTATTTGTTACAAATACTTCTGCCTAGAAGACACTGTGTTAAGTCCATGCTTCATTTCATCCTTAAAACTTCCCTTACTTTGGAGTTAGTTCATAAACAAAATTACTTTACTGGGGACAGATAACAACATAGGGTTTCAGCAATTAAATGGAAAGTAGCAGGGAATCCTAAGGAGAGGAAATGGAGGGTAATAAATGGCTCTGAAGAGACTTGAAGGCAGGAATTAATATCTTATGCATAATGAATGACAGCTCTTCAAAAAATGCTGTTAGATAAAGCAATATAGGAGTGGAGAAGAGGGCTTTTCAGAAATTGCATAGAGTGAGAGAGGTTTTTCTTTTAGAAATTTAACAAGCTTGACCATTTCTCTTGTCTTTGGAGAAGGTGGCAAATGAAAGCATGATCTCTAAAACTGATAGAAATTCCAACACTTCAGGAACAAAAGGCAGTGTGAAAAGCTATAGCTTTTTCCTGTATTTTGCCCCTGCCAGAGGAGAGATCTCACACTGACTGATGTTGCTGAGTTATTCCTTTGTTTCTGAGTTTACTCAACCAGCACATGCCTAAAGCTGTTTTTTTTTTTTTTATAGTAGCAAGTAGGGTGGAAGGTAGCTTGGATTTGAGTAAGGGCAGTGTAGTTACAGAAATCATAGAATCATAGATTCATTAAGGTTGGAAAATAACTCTACGATCATCAAGTCCAACCATTAGCCCAGCACTGCCACGTTCACCACTAAGCTATATCCCCCCAGTGCCACATCCTCACATTTTTGGAACACTTGAAGGGATGGTGATTCCTCCATTTTCCTAGGCAACCTGTTCCAAGTGAAGAAAGACTCCTCCTTGTCAGCAATTTTTAAGAGCTGTGGCTGAAGGGGATGACCAGTCGACCTCCCAGGGTCCCTTCAGCTCTGTTGTTGCTGATGGGTTTTATGGTCACACCCTTGGCTATACAAACATGGAGGTGGGGAGCAGAGTCTCCTTTACCAACCACCAGCTGGCTTGAAATGTCCACTCAGGGTTAGCATGAAAGGGCTGTATGCAGCCCTCACCTCCTGGGTTCCTGATGGGAATTGTGAGGCTCAAGTTAACACATTTCCACTTTGAAGTATGGAGGTGTGGATGCTAAGTAGTTTCAGAGAGAAGAATGTCTGTGATTTATTTCTTGCTGAGAAAAGTTCATTAGGGAGAAAAAGGGAAAGGAGGGGGAAAGTTTTAAGGGGACACTGAAAGCACCATCAATTGATGGTGGTTATACAACTGTAAAAGTAGGCCTGCCCTTATCACTACAGATTAGAAAGTAGAACTCGGGGGTATTCCAGGATTAGGCAATTTAGCTAAATACATCAGAGTTTGTTTGGTTTATGTGGATGGCCTTTTTTTCAGCATCTTTTTTTCTTTCTGGAGCTTTTTTTTTCTTCTTTTCTGCTGAGGGCAAAACGCAGTTTGTGTAAGAGCAGAATCCAGCAATGCTCTTCTACTGGGAGCTGTTGATAGCAAAGCGTCTGCCAGCCTCATCACGTATTATCCACAAGTGTGAGATCTGCCCTTGAATGTGTGTATTGCTGCCTGTAAGTCTGACTACTTACTTTCTTCAGTAATTGAGGTGTCACTGTCGCATGGAGTCTTGCTTGCCTTGAAGCCACTTGGATATTATCCACCACTAGACTCCCACTGAGATCAGCGTTAGAGCACACCCACTCGAACCACTGGTTCACACAGGCTCGTGTTGGAACATGTTTACTCTGGACTTTACTGCAGAAACATCTTCTCTCCTTTTATAGACCCACACATCGCACCTCAATGTTTTGTAAGACGTTAGGAAAAGAGCAGTAGCAGATGCCATCCAGCAATACATTTGGGACTCCCTGGTCCAAGTTTCTCATATCATTGATCGTTTCTTGTTGTTCATCCTGTACCCAGGCTTGACATGAGTTCTGTAAGCCCTGTGGAATATATGGAGTGAAACTTTTGCTGATGTTCTGGGAAACACTGTTTTTTGGACTCCTTTCTGGGAAAATGAGGGCATGAGAGTTTTTTTATTTTCCAGTATCATTATATTCTTACTGAACCAACTTTAACTGTTTGCATTGGACTTTTGCCTATATGTAATTGTATCAGCATCCCTAAAGTGTTCCCAGGTGAAAGTAACTCACCATTTCCAGTGGGATTAGTAAATAGTTACGAATGAACCAGGAGGTCCAGAACAGATTTTCTTTTACTTTCTTTTCTCCTACTTGCACGCACTATGTCTCTCACAGTTCACATAGTCTTGATGAAGCCATGACATCTTGGGGCTCTTTCTTTGCCTTTCCATTTTGTAAGGAATATTACTCCTCTTCTAGCAGATTGTGAAAGCTGGATGAGCAGTACTTCAGGTATCTCAGCCTTTTTCATTGCCCTTAGTCATGCTGCTTTCCGGTCCCTCATGCCATCATTTCTCTTCCATCCTCATCTCCACTGCGTGTGCATACTGTGGCTGTACCTGCTTCATGCCAGGTTCAGCGTGAGGCCACAGGAGTAAAAAATGTGGGCTCTAAGGAATTCTATGATCTAAATCTAGCCCATGGTGTTTTTTGTTTGAAAAAATATGTTAAGGTCTTCTGAAGAAAACACAATCACTTGTAGCACAGCACTCCCTGTAAGGCATACCAGGCCTGTGCTGTAGCCTACAACTAGGCTATCACCTTGGACATAATTTGGATCAAAATTATGTTTCTTTTTCCTAAGTCTAGTGGCAAATGCTGTGCAGAAGTACAGCTGATTATCACCCTGCTACTGCCCTAACACCCAGGCTTTCATTTATGTAACCTAGAATTTGTTCAGAATGAGTTAAACACTAAGTGGCCTTCATCAATGGAAACATTTTTGTGTGGTGACTATTTCTTTAGTAGCTTCATCATTTCCATATGCAATTCAAAAGAATTGTAGGAGGAAAAAAACCACCTCCCATTCCCACCAAATAAGCAGGAAGAGCTGGGACTGGAGAGAGACTCATCCCTGGTATGTCAAGGGTGGGACGTCAAGACAAGTTGTTAATTGTGGCAGGGTAGGATCTGCTCCTTTGCAGTGGATGTCCGTGGTTGTAGTGACTGGTGCTGGCACTAAGGTTTAGTCAACAAACTGTGCTGGTGAGGCACAAGGAGGAGCAGGAGCAGCTCCCAGGCTCAGCTGTGGTGCTTCAGCAGCTCTCCAGGGCAGTCAGACAAGATTTTTAACACTAAAATGAGCTGTGTGTTCATATCTGACTGTATGCTCTGCCTGACAGCTGCCTAGGAATTGGTTGCTTGCACACAGCTCCTTTCCGGGAGCACACTTTGACCAACACCAATAGCAAAAGAGCGTTATTAAGTCTATTAAGCCTGAGTTGACAGATTTTTTTTCTAGAATAGTAACAGATGGCAAATGGTGGTGGTACAGCTGCTGGGACTGGGACAGGATGGATGTTGGTTTGTCATTTCAGTGGATGCTGGCAATAATTCATATTTATGTGTATACAGGGTCTTTCCTCTTTGAGAACACTTTACAAACCAGGTGATAAATAATGGGCCTGCAGTTAACGTGGGCTGGTAGAGCTCATCCCTGTGCCCATGTGGCCAATGTAAGGTAAACATAAGGGCATCAGCCTGTGCTTCCTACACAGCCTGGATGTGATGAGGCAGCTGCTTTACATGGCATAGTGCCTCTCAGCAGGGATTTCAGGCAGAAAAGGAGGGTAAACAGCTGGAATTCAAGGGGCGACACTGGTATCCAGGGTGTCAGGTGCTAGTTGGGTACCTGGACTGACCTCTGCCTGTGTGGAGTTCTGTGAAGGCTCTTCCCAAAGACATCTGTGTCCCACGAGAAGCTGCCTTAGGGAGTAGGAAGCCACCAGCCGTGCTGTCCCGTGGAGTCAGACGCAGCAGCCGGGGCTCTGCGCATCACCTGGCACTGGCAGAGGCGCTGAGCCTTCCTCTCACTCTGTGTGAGCTGGGGGCAGCCCCAGGGGCCTCCTGGCTCTGACACTTGCTCTCCATCAGCCCTGCTGGGACGTGCTGTGAAGGCAGGCAGTGTTTCCAGGCCCATCTTTAGTCCAAGAATTTGGAATTAACAGGAGAAGGAATGAAGATTTTGTGTGGATTGGCTCACTATCTCACAGCGTTACTGCAGGTGATGAGTTTGGTGGATGTAACAGTGAAATGACTGAAATCTCGGGCTTATAACCAGAAAGGGCACTTCTTTGCACTTCTTTTGTATTTATTAGGGGCTGGATCAAGACCACCACTTACTCCTCCTCCATTACTAGCAGATTTAGTTGCCATGATTGCATCCAGGAAAAACATCACACTAGCAAGAGCTAAGTTTAGAAATCCATAAGAATTACGGCACTGTGATTTTCCCTCATGCCAGTCAGAACTTCCAGGAAAACACAGGAAGAAGTCATTAAAAGGCACTTAAATGAACATTAAATGGTATTTTAGAAACTTGAAAAATTTTGAAGGTAGGTAAAATGCCAACTTTATATAATTTTTCCTTTCTTTATACTATATTCAGATCACCTTTTCAGGAAGGAGTGCCCAAGGTGAGCAGGATGTTCTAGGGTTAATGGGTAATAACATTTGGAAACTTGCCAAACCCTGTTTCCCTAGGATGGTGTAAAAACTTCTTTTTCTTTATAAAGTATTTGAAATTCTGAAGATGAATTTGCTCTGCATTGGTACCAAAAGAGGGCTGACCACTTTTTAAGGGTTCAGAAGAAGACATAATTAAATAATTTTTATTCATTTGAGAGTGAATGTCCAGCTACCATTTGTGTAACAGCAAGAGAAAAATCCTCCCCTTTACATTGCTTCCAGTGTAATGGTAAGTGATATAAGGAAAGATAGGAAATCATGCTAACAGGGCTGTTCTCTAATTTCTAGCTCATTTCTACAGACCTCTGAGCTCAGCTAAGGCTGTGAATCTGGCTGATCTTAGCCAAATGAAAGTTAGGAATCTCTGGGGTGTGAACACTGCCAACTATTGCCCTTTTCTGCATTGTTAGAGTGGCTGAAGGCATGGCTCAAGTATGGTTTTGGCAGCAAGACAATTAGAAAGTCATGACTTAAAACTCTAAAATCCAGTAATCCAGTCCTTCACCTGGCAATGTAAACAATTCTTTAGCCAGCAGCCAAGATGATACATGGTGCATAACAAATGTAATTGAAGCTCTACAGGGCTGGTTCTTTCTTCTCCAGTAAATACTGTGAGCTTTTTCTCCTCCTGCTGCAAGGCTTTGTCCGAGGTCTCGAGGGAAGGGCAGCTTTCACAGCTCTAGTGATGTACTGATGAGAGGGCTCCTGGAGCCAGTGATGCCAAAGCTATGCTGAAAGGCCTGGTCACAGGAAGGCAGAGGAGGAGGAGGAGAGTTTGCTTTGTGGACTGCCTTGGCCTTGCTCTGTGCATCTGCAGGGCTGGCACAGGGCAGGGAGCAGCTCTAAGTGCCCTCAGTTTGCCCACGTAGAGAATGATGCCAGCAAACCAGATAATAGTTGGTAGCCCAAAGCATGCTGCTGTTTTCTGGCTTCATGGTTGTGCTGAGAGATCTCAAAGGACTGTTTTCAGGAGTTAAATTATTCTGGTGTTTCATGCATTTTTTAAGACTTTGCTAATGTCCTTAAATTGGATACTTCCACATTGTCTAATCTTATATCCTAAGAATGCTGTGGGTTGGCAATACCTCTTGCCCTTTTTGTTATTTCCCTCTGTATCATTTTATGCAGCACAGTCAGGATTTGAGAGCAGCTGACAGCCCAACTGCACTGTCTGTTTAACTGCAGGAAACCACACTTTATCCCCCTCTAAATGCTAATGGAGTAATGATAACAGATAATTAATTGAATGCCTTTCCTTTCTTTTGTTTATTCCTCTCTTTGAACATACTCCCTAAATACACAAATAAAATCCTCAATTAAAATTTATGGATTAATGAATTGAACAACAAATCGTTTTCTTTTTTTTTTTTTCTTTTTTTCTTTTTGCCTGGATCTCAGTGAGAATTTTGCTGATTTTCACTTGTGCTCCCCTGTCAAACATTTTCAGTTGTCAAAATGGGTAAGTATACACTGGGCTGTCGTGTGGGTACATCAATGTATCAGTGCTTATCAATGGTGGAAAGAGATCACAGCAGTCTGGGATTCCTCCTGTGTCATTGTGTGTGGTGTTCACACTGCCCTGGTAGCCAGAAGCTTGTAAGGATCAGTGGGGTCACAGTTCCCTACAGAAGGATGGTTCTTAATGCATTTTGATGGGGTAAAAATACTGTCTACCCCAGGAATGACCCTTTAGAGTTTGTGACATAAGAAATGCTTGTCAGAGTGAGGGCTGCAGGCTCAGCACCCCCCACCACCAGAGCATGGTCATCCACCTAATTACAGCAGTTCCTGATCAGTATGATTGCACGCACTCAATGGTATCTTTATGTTATAAAAAGAAGAAAATTGATCTGAAAGAGTTTTCTATGAACTGCCACTTAGTTTGCAGAACGGAGCACATACTTTACATCTGCAGGCTGGAGGTTAGTGACATCCAAGCAATCACACAGCAAGTGGCAGGTAAAAACAAACAGGAAAAAGAGGCTATCACAGCTAATGAAGAGTCTTGTTGCATGCTGAATAAAGCTTTTTATGACTTTATTTTTTTGCTTGGAGCAAATAGTACATTTTGTTTCTGTTTTGCAGTGAGCATAAGCTTTGGAAGGTTAAACAGAGAGTATTAGATTATGGTAAGTGGTCATCAGAGGCTTGCTTTACAGTCATAGCCTGTTAAATTGTTTACTGAACCTCATTATATATATATGAGGCTGATGTGTGTCTTAAATCCCATTTATCTGGAAGACCTGAGTCTGTTGATTTTTTCATAAAACCTGAATGAACAAACATGAAGTTTAAGATTCTCTTTATTATAAGCTGTGGTTTATAGTATAATTGTAGTAGTAAGAAGTCACTGCAAACATACCAGTTGCATCAATAAGCTTTCAGCATTTTATTTAATATCTTCATTGATGATCTGGATGAGGGGATTGAGTCCACTATCAGTAAATTTGCAGATGACACCAAGCTGGGAGCATGTGTCAATCTGTTGGAGGATAGAAGGGCTCTGCAAAGGGACCTGGACAGGCTGGATAGATGGGCCCAGTCCAATAACATGAAGTTTAACCAGTCCAAGTGCCGAGTCCTGCACTTTAGCCACAACAACCCCCTGCAGTGTTACAGGCTGGGGATGGTGTGGCTGGACAGTGCCCAGGCACAAAGGGACCTGGGGGTCCTGGACAGCCAGCTGAACATGAGCCAGCAGTGTGCCCAGGTGGCCAAGAAGGCCAATGGCATCCTGGCCAGTATCAGGAGCAGTGTGGCCAGCAGGAGCAGGGAGGTCATTCTTCCCCTGTACTGGGCACTGGTGAGGCCACACCTTGAGTGCTGTGTCCAGCTCTGGCCCCTCAGTTTGGGGAGGACGTGGAGACGCTCGAGCGCGTCCAGAGGAGGCAACGAGGGAGGTGAGGGGCTTGGAGCACAAGCCCTGTGAGGAACCCCTGAGGGAGCTGGGGGTGTTTAGCTTGGAGAAAAGGAGACTCAGAGGTGACCTTATCACTCTCTACAACTTCCTGAAAGGTGGCTGTAGTCAGGTGGGGTCAGTCTCTTCTCACAGGCAACAACTGACAGAACAAGAGGACACAGTGTTAAGCTGCACCAAGGGAAGTTTAGGTTAGATGTTAGGAAGAAATTCTTCCCTGAAAGAGTGATTGCACGCTGGAATGGTCTGCCCAGGGAGGTGGTGGAGTCACTGTCCCTGGAGGTGTTTAAAAAAGACTGGACGTGGCCCTCAGTGCCATGGTTTAGCTGATGAGGAGGTGCTAGGTTAGGTCATAGGATGGACTAGATGATCTGAAAGGTCTTTTCCAACCTAGTTCATTCTGTGATTCTGTAATTCTGTTACTGTGTATCTTAGCACATTTTTATCAATACAGGTTTTTAGACCTGCTATTCTACAGCTGTCAGTTAATCTGGCAGAAGCTCACAGACAGCAGGGTCTCTCCCCCCTGCTGGGAAGAGGTTGGAACAGCAGGGTGACTGGTCATGCAGTGAGCCCCATGGCACTCATCCATTGTGCTCACGGGTCAGCTTCTGACTTGCTGCCTTTGAAGCTGTTGTGTGTGGTTTTGTTTGCCTCCAAATGCTGTGCTGGGCACTGTCTATTTGGGAGCAGCTGGAATCCCTGCACAGAGGGTGGGAGGAAACAGCAGCCTGGACAGCAGGCTCACTTGGAGCTAGACTGTTTCAGGTGAGCAGAAGTTGATCCACACCACTGTGTTTCTGTTTTGCTGCAAATCCTGTCACTCAGGACAATTCAGTTTCAGCATTGGGTGTACAGGTAACAGTGCTAACTTCAGGTTGCATTGAGCATCCCTGTCTTGCTCACCTGAAGGAAACAATTTTGTAGTTCTGTAGTACTTCAGCAAGGAATGTAAAAGAACTTCATATGAGTAACAAAGAAACGAGGTTTGGGTGTTTGGACATTCTGAGATGTACAAAAAGTGACAACTTTCAGAAAAATATTTTATCTCCTTCTCCCCCCCTCACCTTTTAACTCCCCTAAAAGGTTCAGGATATGTAAACCACAGCCTGTAAAGGACAGCCCACAGCTGCTGTGTGGGAAAAGTAGGGAGAGGCTGGATCTGTGCAACTGGAGCTTGGACACCAGGGAATTTCCAACAGCCCCTTGAGGCAGGCAGTGCCAGTGACCCTGGTGTTTGTACAGTGATGCTCAGCTAATCTCTGTAGAACAATACTTGTTTGGATGAAAGTCAGGTGCTGTTGGGGCAGCCTGCCAGCGAAGATTTTTATGTATGTGGTTTATTGATTTGCTGAATTCATTGAGGTATTTCCAAATTTCCTAGAACCAGGGCTTGACAATAAGTCCTCAGATAACCTGTGTTGTTGGATTATCCAGGCAGAATGAGAGGTAGGGCCAGGGAACTGCAGGAGTACAGGAACAGACTGCTGGAGTGGGCAGAAATAGATTTATGGGAGCAGAGGGGGAATTCAAAGAAGTGCTAGGGCACGAGATGTTCTGGGATGAATTCCCTTTTGCATCACTTGCAATTGCCTATAATCTGCTCTGCAGCTGGGCTTCAGGTTGCTTGGAGTTGTTTTTTTTTTCCCTAAACAATTTTGGATTACACTGTGAACAGTGTGTTGTACCTGTGTAATCTGTAGCTTTGTGTTGGACTTCTGTAATGTAAAAGAATTCATAATTTCTCTGAAAATGTGGATAAGTCTGTATTACCAGTGTTACACTTGCCTTTCTCCACCATTCCTGCCTCTTCATGTATGACTCCGTAAGTGGGGGATGGAGCATAGTGCCACATGAGCCAGTTTATACTAAGTAGAAATTAAAAAAGGGATGGAAAATGTGAAAGCTAATAAGGAAATATAGTCACATGCCAACAAAGAGAAAAAGATACATCTGAAAATAGTGTTGCAGAAGCAGATAAATTTAAATTGGAGATAAAGCCCTATTGGTATTATTTATGGGCCAGACTCCTTTGTTTTATAGTGGGAAAAAAAACCAGTAATGAAGATCATTGGCAGGAGATTGCTCTTTACCTTTTCTAAAAGCCACATATTAGATGGCTTCCCATTCTGCAGTGTCTTTGGGAAGGAGGGTCCAACCTCATCCTACAGAGGGAGGGACACAAGCTGTTGGTGCAGGGCTCAGCACACGGTGGTCTCATAGCAAACCAGGGACTGCAAGGCTAAAGCAATGTTTAACTCAAATTACTCCTATTTTAATAATTAGCCAATAGCCAGTTCCCACACTTTGAAGGGCATGTTCTGCTTTGGTGGCATGCAATGTGCCCCCTCTTTTCAGTACTCAGCCATTAAAAATGCACTGATTTCCAGGACCGACCTGCATGTGGCTGTTTTATGGGTCTGACTTGCCCCTTCTTCTCACCAGAAGAAAAGGATGGCGTTGAGGGCATTCCCACACAAACTGGGAGATGGGTTTGTTTCTGTGAAACAGTACTGAGCAAACCCTCTGGCTGTATTTCCAGGCACCTGGCACCCTGCCTGGGCCATGCCTGCTGGTGGTAGGAGAGGTGAGACTGCCCCGTTGAAGGTACAGAGCAGGGGAGTGCAGGTTTGCTCCCTGAGTGGAGGAGGAGATTATTCTTTTCTTGATAAAACCATCTCATTTTCTCCCTGCAATGAAGTTGTGTCAAAATAATACACACAATATTGTGCTCTTGGATTGAATCCAAACTATGAAGTTCATCCTGTGAGTATTATTTCTATAGATTTTTTTTTCCTTGTATTTTTACTTCCTTTCAAATATTCAAGTTGGTTAAGAAAGTCCAGCAGAAACGACTTATTTCTTCCAGCAGCTGGCAGTGAAATGAGACTAGTAATTTTCCCTGTGATTCTTCTAAGCTTTGGATTAAATCCACGGATGTGGTGTTTTAAGTAGGGAATATTCAGCTTTGTTCCGCTCTGCCTGGTTTGGAACTGGACATTGAATGTGTCTCTTTCATGCCCAGCAAAGGCACAAACTTGCTTTCTGGCTGCCTGTGTATAAATGTTTATCCAAGTAGGAGAGGTCTGGTGAAGAGGGAGAGTAGTGGTCCAGTTAGTGGAGTCTGTCTCCAGTATCCTCTGGAAGTCTCCTAAGTTGGATTGCTGATACTTCTCTGTCCCTGTTTCACTCTCTTGAAAATTGTTTTATAAAAGGTTTCCAAAAGAAAATTCTGGTGCTGGGGGCACATTTTCTTTTTGTTGAAGTGCATATTTTTGACCAAGTGAATAAAAATTTTGCTGCAGAAGAGCATTCCCTCTCTGGGATGCCTGCAGCTTCACTAAGCCTGGCCACGGTTAGTTCTGCCTTTGACAATGGGCATAAATGGAATTAATTATATGGGGGACCAGGTTCAGTAACTGCATTTTAAAAGGCTCTCAGTAAGTTATTAAATCATCAAGAAAGCAGCACTGAGGCCCAGCAGACGCAGAAGCTGTGTGCTGTGGTAAACCTGTGTATGTAAAATTTCTCTCTAAAAAGATTTTAGCACTTCACATGACCTCTGCTAATACTTATTTTTAAGTGACAGTCTGTGTCAGCTACCTCAGCTCCACGCTGCCGGGGGCTGTTCTCCAGCCTGGACTGCTTTCCAGTCAGCATGAACTGGCCTGATAGGAGCTGTTGACTTGTCCTGATAGTTTTTGTTGGCACAAACTTAGCCATGACCCAACTGCAATGGCAATGCAGCCATGCTTTCCAACAGCCCTTGAGTGTCTTTTCCAAGTGCTAAAGCCTGTGACCTGGTTGAATGGAGATTTAAGAGAGGCCTTTCAGGGATACTACACAAAAATACCTCTTTTTAGTAATTTTTAAGATCTATATCTACTCCACTAGACAGGAAGATGTGCGGGTTTGAAGAGAAGGTGCAGGTGTGATCAGTTGGATGAGATGTTCCCTGTATCACATAGGTGCACAGGTGTTCACACCTTAAATGTTACATATAACTCTATTCTATATATATACCCTCTCTATGTGTATATATATCTGCTGTCTAGGAATATTTTCCTTCCCACTGCTGCAGATACACCTGAAAGTTGCAGAGTTAGGAAAACCAACTACTTTTTCTAGTGTGCTGTCCTCTAACTGAAGTGTTGAGCTCCTGCTGAAATGACACTCTGTATGGTCATCAAAATACTGAGTATTGACAGATGTCCTTTTCAGCATTATAGCTAGTCCCATAGTTACGCCAGTTCCCACAAGACCTCGGGGTCCTTTTCTTAATGCAGTCCTCTATGCTGACTGGCAAACTGAACAGAAAGGCTTTTTGCCTCCCTAAAAATACACCAGACTCATGAAATGAGCAGCAAGTGCTGTTTGAAGGTCACTGGTGGCCCGGGTCATTGGAGGCTGCTCCTCATGGTGAGACTGGCAGGTGTTGTCCCACACAATTCAGCATTTTCAATCCAATAAGGCTTAAATTATTTTATACTTGCAGAGACTCTCTGTTGTAGAGCCTAAATGAACAACCTGCAGCACATATGCTCCAGAGATGGCTGACTGCAGCTTATTAATCACATTCTCTGCCCAGGACCAGACAGTGAAGAAGTGACTGACCTTCCATATTGAACTGGACAACTTTAACATTAAAAGAACAGGAAAATATACCAAATAAGATAAGCACATCAAGGCTGCCTGCACCATGGTTCCTTGAAGAACACACAGTTGTTAGCATGAACAGTGCAGAAATTCTGGTGAATGCATACCTGCTTACATGCAAAAGAACAAAAGAGACGTTTCCTGCACAACTGCTGTCAGTGAAATGAATAAACCACTGAAAACATAACCTGCCTACCATACTCCTTTGGCCCATCATGGTCAGAGAGAGTCAGGTTGGCTGATTAAAACGGAGAACAAAATCCTTCTCTCCTACACAACTTGGAGGACCACAGGTACGATTCCCAGCTACAGCCTAGTTAAGGGTAACACTTCTAGTCTAGGCTGTTCCTAAGAAGGAACATGCAGGTCAGTCATGCCTAGTTACTCTCCATTGCTGTCACTAGTAGAGGAAAGTCTTGTTTTCTAGGGTTTCAAATTCCAAGTGGAGAGTAGAGTGAAGCCCATCAAAAGACTTGGGCCTAAAGAGGAGTTTGGAGTTGCAAGTTGTCCATCTGGACCTGTGCTAACCTCTCATGGTCTCTTCTTTTTTGTAGGCAACATCTTTGTTGTCAGCTTGTCCGTTGCAGACCTTGTGGTTGCAGTTTATCCGTACCCTCTGATCTTAAGTGCCATCTTCCACAATGGTTGGACCATGGGAAATGTCCACTGCCAGATAAGTGGGTTCCTGATGGGCTTAAGTGTCATCGGGTCCATTTTCAACATCACGGCGATCGCAATCAACCGCTACTGCTACATCTGCCACAGCCTTCGGTACGATAAGCTCTTCAACCTGAAGAACACCTGCTGCTATCTCTGCCTGACCTGGATACTCACGGTGGTGGCAATTGTGCCAAACTTCTTTGTTGGCTCCTTGCAGTATGACCCCCGGATTTACTCCTGCACCTTTGCCCAGACAGTGAGCACATCGTACACCATCACGGTGGTGGTGGTTCACTTCATCGTCCCGCTCTCCGTCGTGACGTTTTGCTACCTACGGATCTGGATTTTGGTGATTCAAGTCAAACACCGGGTGAGACAAGACTGCAAGCAGAAACTCAGGGCAGCTGATATCCGAAACTTCTTGACTATGTTTGTGGTTTTTGTCCTTTTTGCTGTGTGCTGGGGACCATTAAACTTTATTGGCCTTGCTGTTTCAATTAATCCTTCAAAAGTGCAGCCACACATTCCAGAATGGCTTTTTGTCCTGAGCTATTTTATGGCCTATTTTAACAGCTGCCTCAATGCTGTGATCTATGGACTTCTTAACCAGAATTTTCGGAAGGAATACAAAAGGATATTGCTGACACTGTGGACTCCCAGGCTGCTGTTCATTGATGTGTCCAAGGGTGGGACAGAAGGGATGAAAAGCAAGCATTCTCCAGCCATAACAACCAACAACAACCATGCTGAAATACACTTATGAGTCGGGACAGTACTATTTATTCTGGATTACAGTTGTATATATCATTATATAAGAGCCTTTCTAGCTGTGTGCATTGCACAGCTGGTGTTGCCCTCATGCAAGGAAGGAGTCTGCCACCTTTCATGCTTAGCTTATCGCTGCGACATCAAGGCTTTGAGTAAGGATTTTCAGAATGGAAATGACTGATCTTTTTTTTTTTATATGTCATCTTTCACTGTGTGCCTAATTAATCGGTTTGGTTGCTTTTGCCACAAGCATGCCAATACCCGAAAAGGGAAGCGTTCAGAGTGCATGGAGAAATGCAGTTATGCTTGAAATGCAACCTTCAAGAGACAGCAAAATTGCCATTTATTACACACAAACCTTTCTCCCCTCTCTCTGAATTCTATTTTTCTAGCATTAACTTAACCTGAACTGTATCAAACAAAGTGTAAACTGCATGGCCTTTTACATTTTAGATAGGTAACCATATTAGCCAGCAGGTGTATGTATGGCATGGTGTGTGTTTTCCTTTTTATTTCCTGTTAAGGTTTAGGAGCTAGCCTGGGCTAGATGTGAGGCAGGCAGAAGCCAGACCAGTGTGTGTCTGATGCATTCATTTTAATTGAGTATCTACAGACCTTAGGCACCCTTGCACTCTCCTTCCCAGGCCGTGAGTAAGTATATGACATAATCTAATTGCAGTAAGATACTTGGAGCCTGATTCTAATTTAGGCAGTATCCTGTCATGGCCAGCAGTCATTCCAAACATCTTTCAAAAGTCACTGCTACATGAACATCACAATAAAAAATGAACATAGCAGAGTCCCATCTGTGTAATGCAGATTGTGACTTTTATGTTCCAGTAGCATTTACACTTGCAGACAAAGGCAGAAGAGGAAGGCAGTGTTTGTTCCAAAAATCCCTCCTTTTGCCCATCACAGAACATGAATTTGCTGACGGGAGAAAAAGTGGAGATTTTTTTCCCATTTTATTCATGTACAGAACTGTAATTAACTCATGGAGTGGGGAGATGAAAGCTACTTAAGCATAATTATGCATAAGTTCTGTTTAAGCCTGGACTGTGCTATCTGTATCATTGGAAACAATGTCGTGAAGGGCTGGGGAGGCCAGTATCACATTAGACATAAGCACATGGGCAAAGGTAAGGCTGTTTCTTTAATGGAGTATGAAAGGAGGGTGTGTGTGTGACGGCAGCTGTCTGTAGATATGACTTCTTTGTTTCCTTAGCTTCATTGTGAATTCATCTCTTTATGGCTTTAAATATGTGGATCCTGCTTTGAAACAATCCCATAAAATCAACAGGTAAGACTCCCCTGGTGCAACTCTACCTTCAGGTTAGCACGCCTGCCTTGACGCCGGTGTGCTGCGTGGCACAGCAGTGAGAGGGGCAGGTCTGAGCCCTGGGGGTTTAACGAGGACAGCAGGCAGCCCTGCCCCTGGTCAAGGACTGCAGTCTTCTCTCTTTGGTTCTAGTCAAAGCAGGACTACTTCCCAGCACTGAGCCCTGAAAGACTGAGACCAGACTTTGTAGGCGCCTGGAGAAGGAGGTATGTAGGATTTCCCCAAAGCCTGAGCAGGCTGTGTGCCTAATCCTCAGCGAAAACAGTAAGCCATTTGTGCACTGCTTTCTGAAACCAACTTGCTGCTGAATGTCCCTTCTGCTGATTTTTTCATGCAAGAGGAATTGAGAGAAATTAAGCCTCTTTCTGAAGTGGGCCAAGGAACTTTGCATGCTGCGTTGCCTCCATGAGGACTGAGTGTCTCTGCTGCTGCTGCTGCCATGTGGTGAAGGTCACTGCAGTACCAGGGGGGGGCTGCATTTATAGGGTGTCCTGGCACTTAGGAGGTTTCAAACTTGAACATCTCAGCCACTTCAGATGAATGTTGTTTTAAAATGCACTGCAGCCAGCCTCCCATAATAGGAATCAAACTGAGTTCTGTTTTGGCCTCTTAATCTGCCTCAGCATGGCCAAATAAAGGTATTTTGACCCTCAGAAATAACTGTTGTCTGTTCGCCTTCCAGAAAAACCACCCTGGATGAATTCACACCATTCCATGCAAGCAAAATCATTTTGAGTTGAACTTGGATAAGAAAAGCACTGAGGACACATAACTGCAGGGAGTATTTGTCCCATCACGCCAGGGAGATGTCCCATGTTCCATGACTAGTCTTCAAAGTCATTTGCAACTAGCCACAACAGTGTTAGTTAGAATCACATTAGCAAACAATTTGAAACATCTAGTGCCAAGTGAAATATACTGCTTTAAGACAATTGTGAAAAATCTTGTGCAAGTTTGCCAAATATCTCAAATACGCCAAAACGGAGGTTTCGTCTTGTGGATTCTTGTGTTTTTAACTGAATGTTCAGTGAAGGTAATGTGGTATGGGTTTTTTTATTTTATTCTTTAAGCTTGTATTTGCACTATTTCCTATTCAGGCTCCAAAGTTAACAGCCAGCAAGTATTTGAACTACACCAAGTCCAAAGATGTCCTGAACAGGCAAGCTGTGAGAGTCCCTTCTACACCTGGCAGCAATGGAAGCAGCAGGAGCACGATAGGGCATCTCCCCAGGACTCACAGAGTCACCACTCAACCAAACTATGCAAAATGATCTGCTCGTCTTCTGCCACAGGGTCTGAGCCCAGCTCCTGCCCAGGTCTCTGCAGGGGACAGGCAAAGTACCTGCTGTGCTGGAGGGGGTCTGAGCAGCTCCTGCAGCGCAGACCCCGCAGGCTGGGGGTGGCTCTGGCAGCACAGGGAGCACAGCCCTGGCACAGCCTGTTCAGAAGGGCTCTGGGTGTCCCAGCGACGTGCCCAGGGCCGGGCTGATTCAGCCACCATTGTTGAAGGCTATAGCTCAGTCCTGCTGGAGCTGAGGTTTGCAATATGAACCATGGAAAGCAGGGAATGTGGCCTCCAACAGGAAGCACTGTGCCGTTTGTTAGCACTTTGAGAGAGGCAGCGCTTAGGATAGGATGGAGTTTTATATTGACTTATTTTAAAACTACCCAAGCAGCTCCTTATTTTTATGTTAGGAAATGGTTAACAGGGTACAGAGAGTTTATTTTTGTTAGCATTTGTTTACAGAAAAAGGGAAGTGTGTTTTAGCTGAGAATTCTGAGCAGTGTCACAGTTTCCCTATGGGAATCTAGCTTTAATCCAAATTTGAGATTTCAGTGAGATCCCACAGTTTTAACCACATTCTGCCAATTCCACCTGTTGCATATCTGGCCTTAAGTCTCATTGAGATCTCATATGAACTAGTTTCGAATCACTTGCTCTGGGTTTGATATGGTGTGTTGAATACCTATTCCAGTCCCAAGCTCTAAAATTGTTGTCGTGGAAACTTATGGAGAGGCAGTATTGCTGTGAAGGAAGATGAATCTCTTGCCACAAAGATATATTTTTGGGTGTTGCTAATGAATGTTGTTTCATCAATTTAAGAAGAATGTAACCAATATATTTATATATAAATGTGTATTGCGTATGCTGTTTCCTTTTTAATGTTTAATTGAGAATCCACCAGTATACTTTCCTATTGCCATTTTTGTTCATAAAATAGATTAATTCCCTTTACCTGTTAAAAATGTAATAAATCTGCCATTGGACTACTTACTGATTTTTTTTTTCTCCACTAGCAGTTACTTTTTAATAAATATTTGGAACATCAGCTTGAGCTTTTTTGTCTCCCAGAAAGCAGATTGAATTGACAAACATACTTGAATTCTGATATCTCAGCAGCCCAGCTTGGACCTGGAGGTGAATGACCCAGGGCATCTCAGACATCTCCTGGGATCCATAGGTTTTCTTCCACTTGCCTGTGTGCCTGATGCACTCTGGCCTTCCTCATCAGGGAAGAAACTTTCTCCATTCAGCCATTGGTCTTCTCACTGTGTGCCCCTTCAAGGCCCTTTTTCTTTCTTGTCCCTGTCCGTGCCTATCCATGTATCTGTCCAGGGGGTGCTGTGGAAGCAGTTTGTCATATCCATTTCCTTGCTCTTTCCTGGGAAGGACAGCACAGCTGAGCTGTGGGCAGGAGGGTGTGGGAGCCAGGGTGGTTGCAAGCCAGGGCACAAGGGGGTGTTGGTTGTAGGGAAGGGATGGGACAGAGAGGGTCACCCTGGGCTGGGGGCACAGGGAGGGCTGACACACACTGGTCTACATCACGGAGCTTTGTGAGGATGCTGTATCCAAGATGTTCCATTTGTGTTCTTTTCCCCGCCTCTATTTTGAGGCAGGTTTTGCTGTACTCATTGAGTTCTTCAGCCAGTAGGTTCTATCCACAGGTTGCACTGGTTATATTCCTGTGCTGACTTGACTGGAGCTGTTCTGGGGAGTCTCTGTGCTGGCTGTGACGCAGGGAATATGGGAGTATGGAGGGGTCCAATTGTAACTGCAACTGGAGCTCCTGTTTCCTAACCAGATGTCACATACAGACATGGTGTTACAGTACCAGAGGCTGAGATTATCCAGTAAAACAAAGAACATCCATTAAACTAAAGAATTGCTGGAAGGCCATGGAGCAGACATGTTGAATGAACAAGGTCTATTCATTCAATGACATCCCCAAGCAGTATTGTTATTTTTTTTCCCTAATCTTTTCCAACAGGCACTGGACTTCACCTGCTGCTTCTACAGTGAAGTCTGCAATGCTTGGTGATGTGACATGCTGAAAGCAGTGTTTATGATAGTGGCAAATCTCAAAATGTCTCTCTGAGCAGAGCTGCCAGAAAACCCTTTCATGGATTTGTACCTGCTGTTTCTACCATGTGGAACAGAATGAATTGAACTGTCAGAAGTGAGGCAGTGTTATTTATTTACTTACTTGTCACAAAGTATAGTAACTTCAAGATAAGAGAGAGATATAAAATGCAAGAGGTGTGGTGATTTAATACCAGGATAAAATCTTGCTCATAGTGACTATTTAGAAATCAATATTTGTCCTAATGTATTTACCTCCAAGCTTATAATTTATAACATGAAACCAGACAGTAAAGAGCTACTGCATATGTATTTAGAATTTTATTGAAAAAATGTAAATCACTGGACCTAATGTGATATTTCTTACCACAAAAACCCTGAGATAAGAAATGCAGAATAGGTTCTCGTAAGAACTCTGTGATGGGATATGCAAATTTTTTTCATTGGTGATAAGAAGCATAAAATTCATATCACTCATGAACTACACTTGTGAATGGAAGCTCTATAATATTGTTAACTGAATTTTCATTTTCTAGTGCTTGTTTATAATATCCATTATTCATGGAATATAAGTACTGTACAGCAGAGATAGAATTTACAGTACAGGGTCGGTTTCCAGAGCAAACAAGGTGGGTCTGAACCATTAACTGAAATATATTTCTATGTTTTCTTCCAAGCATGGTCTCCTGATAAGGTTTTTAACTCAAATGGTTGCTTCTAAGAGATCAGGGACACTTTAATGTCTTCTAGATTAGGTGCAATGTCTGTACAGTCACGACTTGCTTAGATTACCTTTTAAATAGACTTGAACCATCAAACCATTTTATGTCTGTCCAGTTGAAGCACATAATTTATTTTGTATATGGAATATTTTACACATAGCACATTTAATGAACTGTTATGTCCTTCCTTCATCATTGTGCTTTTCCTGCAAGCAAAATTTCTGAATTTCCCTGGAAATAGGAGGCAAAATTGTTTTCTCAGCTGTGAGCAGGTTGCTTTGCCTCAAGGTAGGTTTCCACTGGTTTAGATATGTGTGTGGGATAGAGGTTTAATGTGGAACCAAAATACAACCATCTTCTGAGTGAAAAGTGACAGCTGTTATGCAATTAAAAAAAAAAAAAGGGGGCGTGGAAAAAGCTCCAAAACAATTTGCAGGAAGTAATTGTAATAGACATTTCTGGTTGAAATAAGAGAGGAATATTTGAAGGGATTGTACTTAAACTGGGACCTGGCCAGGACAATGAAGTTAAAAAACCCCTTAATATAAAAAATGACCCAAGGATTTTTATGGTACAGGGAGATGCAGGTGGCAAGGAATGGGTGTCTGGCTGCAGAGAAACAGGCAATACAGTAAGGAAAACTAAAGAAACCTAGAGAAAACCAGAGCACACTTTGGAAACTATTAAATAAACACATGTATTGGTAGTTTAGTAAGATTTTGCTTTTTGGTCTTTTTTTTCTCTTTCCCTCCCCAGCTATAATTTAGTTGTAAATAAAATGAAGTGGTTACTGTCAAGTGCTCCCAAAAGACAATTTTCTTTTGGCTTGTGTCTGGCTCTAGAGAGCCCCAAGCAACCTGGGCACAGCTTGGCCAGGCAGGGGTAGGATGGGGCTAATGAGCTCCCCCTGGGCAGGGAGGAGCCCTCAAGGGCTTAAATCCCCCTGGGGAGAGGCTCTGCTTCCCGGGCAGTGCAGGCTGAACGAGGAGGGTGCTGTGCTGCTGTGGCTGCTGTGCCAGCCCCGGGGGCACTACAGGGCTCCAGCACCCCGAGGGGGTGTGAAACTGGGACCACATCCAGTTCCAGCGGGGACTGGTGAGACTAAACCAGGAGAAACAGCTCCCTGAGGTAGGAGGGGGCAGTTCTGCCCCAGGGGCAGGGGTGCTGAGGGAGGGAGGATTGCTTCCTTGGCACAGTGCTCTTTATGGGAAAGTCAAAAGTACTGGAAAGCAGATGTCCCCTGTGGGAAACAGAGCTGCTCTGTCCTCATAGCCTGTGGTGAAAAGGGGTGTTTTCCACACACAGGACCTGTCCTTCTTGCTGCCCTGCCCTGGCTGTGCCCCTCCCAGCCCACCTGTCCCCACAGAGCTGCTGTGCTCCTGACTGAGCTGATGACACCAAGCCCCAGGACACCTAGCCCTGCCTGAGGGGTGGGAGAAACGTGAAGTATTTAGGTAATGACACAGGTTAAACCCAGCTTGGGTTAGTCATAACCAAGCCATGCATGAAAGTGGTAGCAGGGCCTTAGTCTACAAACCTTGAGGGCAATTGATTCCACATGAGACTCTCCTGACATGTCCTAGACCAGAAGTGTCCCTCCTTCCCAGGCTCATCCCTTCCCTGCAGGCCACCACTGAAAGAGAGGAACAGACAGGTGAAGGAAAAAGAGCTGCACTTTGAATTGAAGCCCTTTGAATTCTAGAGTAGACATTACACTGCTTTCTCCATTGTACAGAAATGTGTATATGTATGATTATTTATTTATTGACACAGCCTGGGTTTTCCTAGAGGAATCAAGACTAGTCATACATTTCAAATTACTTGCTACACAAAAGTTCTGCGTTTTTTCCTCCTGGGTACTTCAGAGCAGATGGAAAACGCAGCAGGTGCTGCTAATGTTTTTCTACCCTTGGGAAAACTTGTCACAGTTACCTGTTTATCTTGTTTATTTTGACATTTTGCTGCCTGAAACTGCTCTGTAACATAAAAGCACATGCAGGGTGGTTAGAGGTGAAGTCTTACAGATTCACATATAGTTGAACAATTGAAAATCAATAGCCTACAAGCAACAAAGAAAAATGTGGGGTTTTGTGTGTGTGGAAGAAGGCTGGTATTTTTATTTTTACTGAGGAAATGCCATGGAATTATTTGGGTTGGAAGGGACTATAAAGCTCATTTAATCCCAACTCCCCTGCCATGGGCAGGGACACCTTCCACTGGATGAGGTTACTCAAAGCCCCATCCAACCTGTCCTTGAACATTTTCAGGAATGGGGCAACCACAGCCTGTCTGGATAACCTGTGCCAGGGTCTCACCACCCTCAAAGGGAAGAATTTCTTCCTTATATCTAATCTAAGCCTGTCCTCTATCAGTTTGAAGCCATTATTCCTTGTCCTGTCATTCTATGCCCTTGTAAAAATCCCTCTCCAGCTCTCTTCTGGCTCCTTTAGGTACTGGAAAGTGCTATAAGGTCTCCCTGGAGACGCTGTATTTCCATCAGGGAATGCAGGGGTTTGCACTCTGTGTATCAGTGACTGAAAAGTGTAAAATGAGCTTTGCTTTAGTTGCCACGCACAAGCTTTTCCTCTGCTTTTTCAACAGGCAGTGGCAGCCTCAGTTTATTTTTGCCATGTTCTTAGGACTGCGCAGAAAAAGAATGAGGAGGTTGGTAATATGGACACTGGAGGGTTTCTGTGCTCAGTGTGTTTAAAAAGTGAAGTTTGCAGATGAAAAGCACGGCCAGTGCTGTGGCTGGTCTGCGTGAGTCCCGCTCTGCCGCGGGGATCGGCGCCGCTCGCTGCCTCTGCAAGAGCTCAGAAGTGGGGATGCTTCTCCCCTGCTGATCCCATCCGAGGGCTGGGGAGATTTGGCCAGGCTTTATTCCAAGAAGGAAATAAAGACTTTGTTTTTAACTGTGGGTCCTTGGGCTGACAGAATGTGTCATTTCAGATGCCAGACCTTTCCCTCACTCTGTTTTCTGATGCTGAAATTTTGGAAAACAATGAATAGTCTCTGCTGCTCCCACCCCGAGAGGCGGCACCTTGCAAATGCTTGGAGCTGGTTGCTTGCCTTAGTGTGTTTGTGAGTGTTGTTGTTTGAGGAATTGCTGTTACATATAAGTGACCTCTTTGAAGGGGCACGGAGCTGGGCTGGAGCAGCACAGCTGGTGATAACAGCTGGGATGGCAATTGCACAGTCTCTCCATCTTCATGCTCTATGGAGTGTGGTAATCGGGCTTTTGGGTGAGGAACAAATTGCACCTCTCTAACTTCACTGTCCCCTGGGGCTGCAGCAGAGAGTACTTATTACAGCCTGAGATGGGTGTGGGATGGCCACTTTGGTGCTATTTCTGTAGGTTTTCTCAATTCTGAATGTTGGTCTCTTGATTTGCTCATAACTCAGTTGTGCAGTTGCATCTGAAATTTGCCTTTGAAGTAAAATGAATCCTGAACAACTGTCTAAATTCAGAGCTTCAGCTGAGAGTTATGTCTCAGTGTTTAACAGAAATTAATACTGGGCATTAAACATCTCAGCTGCTAATTAAATGGACTATTTCTATGTTATGTGTAAATCCATCCATATCTTCACTTTGCAGCCAAATAGAATTTCATTAAGGCACTTCAGTAACTGCAAAGGGACAGATAGAGCATTTTGGGTTATTTTGGGTTTAGTGAATTATGTCACTGTCTTGTAGTGATTACTAAATACCTTAATGATATGTCTGGTGGAATTTATTCTAGTTTTGGCAGGGCCATTAGGATGATAAAGAGCTCGGCAAGGAAGAGTAAATTACAGCTGAGTTCAGAAGTGGTGCTTGAATCTTTTAAGTCCATAGTTGCTGTAAGTTTTTACAAGGATGTGTAAAAAGAGCTAGATAACTTTGTATACAAGTCTATTTGTCAGATATACTGCACATCAAACACTGACTTAAGCTGCAGTTCCTTTATATGATCAATGTGGAAAGGCTCCTTTTCCCAGCCTCTGTTCTCATATTTTTAGTTAGCAGCTAGCACTGACTTTGGTCTCCTGGGTTTTGTGTCAACTTGAAGAGTGGATGCTACCTAGTGGTTGAAGCAGGGGACTGAGTGGAGGTGACAAGTCAGGACATCTTGCCTCTGTTCCTGCCTCTTTCTACTTGTTTTGGGACCTTGAACTGAAACATGTTTTACCTTTGGTTCTGAGATGTAGTTAATTACACTTCAAAACACTGAGGCTGAGACAATTAAGTTATCTAAGGGAATTGCACAATAATTAAGCCTTAATTTGCTTTGTGATTTCTTTTTTTCTCATTAACCCTGCTGAAGCAGGACCTTTGAAGTGAAAATCAAAGGTGAATATTGTTTTTAGAAGTGTAGAGGACTGAGTAAGTCAGCTGAGACAGGACTTTACAGAGTTCATGGTTTTATATTGGCCTGGGGCAAAACCCAGGGCCTGGGTCCTGTGTAACAGGTTGTCACACTGCTGCAGTCCCCTGATCTTGTATTTATTTTTTTTTCTGTAACAGAGCAACCATTGTGAGAACAGTCAAAAGCAGTGGGGGAAAGATCAGATCTGCAGGCCATGTTTGATTTGCTTAGATGTGCAATTATCTGTAACACATTAGAGTCCAGTTAAGCTCATTTATAATTTCCCTCGTGGTATTTGTGGAGTTGTTTCAACGCAGACCTAGGACTGATTTTATTTTAGTTTATTTGGTGTTCATACTAATGGCTACTGTCTAATCCTAGTGTCTGCAGGTGTTGTGATAACTGAAATGAGCCAGTTTGCTTGGTGAAAATAATTCGTGACAATGAAACATCAGATTTGCTGCAATACTCTTTGGCCATACTAAGTAATTCTCCCTCTGGTGTTGGGTCATGCATATGTATTTGTGGACTAAGCTCCTCCTGTAAATCTATTAGGGAGGAAACAGTAGGACTGATTCTTTTTCTTTGTTTCCCAGCAAAGTGAACAAGACTAATTTCACTGAAAGCTGTAGTTATGCTAATGTAACATTAGTGTAGGAGGAGAACTGCACCCAATCCAGAATGATTTGGTTTTATCAGTTAAAAATTAGTACTGTTGGAGGTTAAAGTGGCAATAAAAAAATGAAAGTGAGAGGTGATTTAATGATAGAAGTATAAATAGATATTTTTGAAAAATTGGAGATTGCTCCAGCAGTTCATGTGTAGGCAAAATTAACAATATCAGTGATGTTTGCAAGGGAGGAAAATGTACCATGTTCTGGTATTCAGAAGTGACTTCTGTGCTCTACAAAACTACATTGTGTCTGTATTGAATAATCTAAAATGCAATGGAAGACTGTATTTGGAGAGAGAATTCAGAGATACTGATAATATATATATACACACACATAAACACGCACAGGTAGTATTGTTACTGCTAGAATCTCTCAGTTTGAGAAAAAATAGCAGTGGCTGTGTGCACTAGTGAGAGATATACTAATGTAGGAAATGTATATTTTAAGCTACAGTGAAGGCCTGTCAAAACTGAGGCATAATAGCTTGTGTTCTCAACAAGAATATCTCATCGTTTAGATTAGAACCATTTAGCTTGGAAAAGACCTTTAAGAACGCCAAGTCCAACCAAGCTCTGCCAAGTCCAACACTAATCCATGTCCCCAAGTGCCCCATCCGTGTGTCTTTTAAATCCCTCTGGGAATGGTGACTGCACCACTTCCCTGTTCCAGTGCTTGATATCCCTTCCAGTGAAGAAATTTCTCCTAATATTGAGTCTGAACATCCCCTGGAGCATCTTGAGGCCATCTCCTCTTCTGTTGCTTGTTACCTGGGAAAAGACACTGACTCCCACCTGGCTACAGCCTCCTGTCAGGCAGCTGTAGAGAGTGATGAGGTCTCCCTTGAGCCTTTCTTTCTCCAGGCCAAACACCCTCAGCTGCTCCTCATCAGCCCTGTGCTCCGGACCCTTCCCCAGCTCCATTCCCTTCTCTGGACACTCTGCAGCCCCTCAATGTCCTTCTTGTGAGGGGCCCANTTGCCATGAGGGGCCCAGAACTGAACACAGGATTCAAGGTGTGGCCTGACCAGTGCCCAGCACGGGTGGATGGTCACTGCCCTGGTCCTGCTGCCACACTACTGCTGGTACAGGCCAGGTGCCATTGGCCTTCTTGGCCACCTGTGCACGTCTGGCTCCTGTTCAGCTGCTCTCTACCAGCACCCCCATGTCCTTTCCCTCTGGGCACCTTCCAGCCCCTCTGCCCCAACCCTGGAGCACTGCAGGGTGGTGTTGTGTGTGCAGGATCTGACCCTTTGCCTTGTTGAGCCTGACACAATTGGTCTTGGCCCATCAATCCAGCCTGTCCAGATGCCTCTGCAGAGCCTTCCTGCCCTCCCTGCCAGCTTGGTGTCATGTGCAAACTGACCGAGTGTGCTCTTGATCCTTTCATCCAAATAATTGATAAAGATAATAAACAGGACTCGCCCAAACAGAATTTGTCACAATTAGCTGTAAAATTGCATCCACTGCTTCAGTTTGTCAGCTAGACTGAGCTTCTGCTGCTTCTAAGTCACTTGGGTTGGATTCTGTGTGGATGGGATGAGACGTGTGAGGGGTAAATGTTTTGCAGACAATTTCACAGCTGCTGTGAAATTAGATATTCAATTATGTTATCTGCTGGGTTTCATTATTCAGAAAGATATCCAGAGCTTTTGTAACCATCCTTTTCTAAATAATTTAACTGATTTTTAGGACTGTTGTTGGCTGTGTGAAATTCCATTTGGAATTTGGAAATTGCTCATCCCTGGGCCAGCTTCAGGGGAGCAGCTTGTGCAGTGACATCTTGACTCTTTGTCAGTGCCTTAGATACCTGTTTCCTGCCCTGTCACTGGGGCATGGGTGACTTCAGTGTTCAAATACAGCCCTAAAACGTTATATGGAGTTAGGCAGTAATCCTGAGAAATTTAAGCCTGAGTTAAGAGAACCTCAGCACTGGACTAGGCTGGGCATGGGGATCTTTGAGCACCTGCCTGGCTCCCACTGCACTGCCTTTGGCTCTAGGCAAGCTATCAGAATGCTACTATGTCAGTAAAGAATACTTACTGTGGTGGTATTTCTTTTTGTAAAGGGAAACGCAATCACTTCTTCATTTGACTTATTTGTAATTAGCTGGTTAAATCAGGTGAAATGAAGGCATTGTGTTTTAGGCCCCCTGTTCTGTTACCAGTGTGGAAGGTACAATCAAAAGGGAAAGGTAACAGCAAAGTCTGCAAAGAGGATGGTACACAGTGATTGCTCTGAGGACTCCCTGGTCACAGGATTTATGTGCTCAGTCAGACCAGAGCTCTGCAGTCACTTGTGCCAGTAGCACCATCACCACTGGCTTGGCCTGTGGGGTGCAGTTGTGCCACAGTCCTTTGCAGTGCACAGCAGTTCTTGGAAAAGTCTGTGGAAGAGGCTTTGGTAGCCAGCCAAGCCCTGGTCAGCCCTCACCTGATGTTTATTTTGGGTATTTTGTTGGAATAAAATGTGCTTGGGAGTCTAGTGATAGGAGAGGAGTCTGATAGGATCAGGAGTCTGATGGAAAGACTGAAACATAGCAGGACTACTGCTCCTGTCTTTCCTTGTTTCTACATCTGTCCCAGGCCACTTGCAGATTGAGGGGATGTCTAGAGCATCTGTGACCAGGTGGCTCACTGTTGTAGGACTCCAGCAAAGCTGAGTGCAGAAAAAGCTAAAAAATACCAAGCAGGTATTTGCAGTGATGAAGTGAAAAAATGCATTTATTGATTACTTTTAAAGGTGAATCAATCCTAAAAAGAAGAGCCCCAAAGACTCTTTTTATTATAACATTATTAAGACTTAATGTGGGCATACTGCCATTATAGCAATTACTGTACTTTGGTGTACTTGAGGCTGCCTATGAGACTGTTATAAGAGGTGAAACCATTTGTTATTTCCTCTACTATCCAAATATAAATTTTATGTCCTGTAACATTTGGTAAGGCTAGCTTTTCAGAGAAATCAGAAGCTCAATTATTCATGTCCTATATTAACATCAATATTTCATGGTTAAGAAGAGGCATTTATGTGAGCCTGGTGAGATTTTAAAGCCTCCTTTATTTTGTGTTGTATTTAGGGAAAGACTTTAACTCTGGAAACAGACCAATAGACTGATGCATGGACTTAATTCATGTGAAGTTGTTCTGCTCAGCTGGAGCTTTAAAATAAGATGATGGGGCCATGCTGTGCTTGATCCTCACCCTGGTGCAGATCCCTCCTGTGGCTGTGGCATGGGACGTGGAGTTCTTGGGAGATGATGGGAAGTCTTGCTGTTAACTTGTAGGGATGCTGGAGCAGGTCCCATCCTGGGTGATGTCAACTCAACACCTCAGTTTTGAGGATTTTGTGCACACAGCTACAAATTATGCAGGTGTCCATAGGGAAGCTTCACTGAAGTGCAGGTCACAGAGCCCAGCAGTCTTACTCAGACTTGCCTCGTTCATCTTTGGGCTCTAACCTTGGGGAGTCACAGGTTGTCACCTTTGTTCCCATCTGACAAATGAGATGGAGTTTGTTGCTCTGCTCATGTACAAAGATGCTCAGACCCATCTTGGGTCTCCTGTGTTTAAATTTATAACCCTGAATTTGAATTTGAGTACCTCCTGTGGGGAGAGATTTAAATAGCTCGAGTAGCCTGAATTCCTCTGCGGGTGAGCGCCATAATCAAGTTTAGATAAAAGGAAAGAGCATTTCAGACAACCCAGGGGGAATAAAACCTGGTGATTTCTACAGGGGCAAGGTTCATGGAGGTAGGGAGCTTTCACTGCAGGATTTGTTTTGGTGTTTTATCCCTGTGATGAGCATGTCTTCCCTCTGGCGAGCCTTGGTCCTACCACAGTGACATGTTGAGGGGAGAGCTTGTGACACAAGAGGGAGATGAACCAAAACACTTGGTCTCTTGCACTGAAACACTCCAGCATTTCTATCAACACAAATATTTCCCTTTTTTGAGTTACCTTGCTTGTTTGCACTCTTCTCCCTGTTATGTTAAGGAAAAAACCCACCAACTGGTTTTTGGCTAATCTGATTATGATCAGGTCACAGCCATTCAAAAAACAAAACAACAAACAACAAAACAAAAATCCTCTTTTTGAAGTCTTCCCTTTGTGGCATGGTTCAGCTCTGATTTTGATGTTTTATTAGAGCTGCAGAGTTCTCTCTGCTGTAATCAGAAGCCAATTGCTGCTTCAGTACAAGTACAGACTCTTGATTCCCAAGAGTCTCATAACTTGCCTGTACAACAAGTGAATAGCTGTTAGCCTGCAAAACTGAGGTATTGTCTTAAAAGTATTCATGCCTTCTCCTCCCTTTTCCTCTCTGTTCACCCCACCCCTTCCTACCACCACGGCTTCCCCAATACTCTTGCTCAAATTCAAGCACACTTCAAGCAAGCAGCTGATGTTGGCAAAAGGAACCTACAAGAGGTCACCCTGGTCATGGGTCCTGCCTGTGTCCCCACCACTCACAACTGCATCCAGCCATGTCACACACTGTCATAGGCAGAACAAAACTCCATCTTAAAACCAGAAAGGCAACTCTAACCCTTTCCAGCTCCTAGAAGGCTGTTCTAGTGACCCTCTTAGTTCCCAGTGAAACTTGCCTGTGTGTCAGTGTTCGGGGGCTCTTGCACTGTTCTTCCTCTTATCTAGCTTTTCCCCTTCTTCAGTCTGGTTGTCTTGCTGCTGAATTTCATTACAGTTACTGTGTCTGTCCTTACTCTTGCCTTGGTTAATGCTGGCAGGTTCTGTTTCCAGGTCAGGTACTGCTAGAAGTACAAAACAGGAGAAATGAAGCTCCTGTGCTGTGGGAAGCCTTGTTTGGAGCAGCGTCTTTTCCTGCCTTTGGGAACAGGTGAGGGAAAAAAGGGGAATACCCACAACTGGAAATATTTCTGCACTTGTTGTTGTGTAGAGCTGTCCTGTGCACATTTCACTTTTAAAAGCATCAGTGGCATCTAAACAATTTATGGCAAGTGGAAAAACCATTCAAACTTGAGTATTGCTCCAGGACTGATAATGGCTCCCATCTTTTTGGGCCTCTTCCTGCTCTAAGAGCTGAAGGCTCCTCAAAGGTTTGGAGAAGAATCCCCCCAGTGTTCTTTGACTGACTTCTCAGTGATACTCCTCAATGCTACTTCATTCATGCTTCTAACACTCTGCAGGATCAGAAATGGCACTAAACATTAAACAGAATCTTCGGAATGTGCATACGACTTTGCCTCGGCTGCACACTTCACCTGTAAGTTTGGTTAGGTTAGGTGCTTCAAAAGAAGAAAAATATTTCTTCTGTCAGTCTGCTTCAGAATCAATTGAAATGTCTAATAAGTCAAATAACTTTTTAAAAAATTATGCTTATTTCTGCTGGTGTCCGTGGGGTTATATTTGTATGCAATACTGACTGACTACAGCAGTGCACTCTGGAGAATCTGCACTTTTTTGTCAATTTTCTATTCATTAGCTGCTGCTGCTAACAACACTTTCTTCACATCTTTGTCTTGAGTCACTACACTCTATTATTTGGAATAGGGATTGATTCTTGACGTGTTCTTGCAGCAATATCCAGTATCATTAGGCTTGAACTTAGCTACAAGTCTTGGTCTGTGTTCCATTGCTAACACTAATTGATGTCAGTTTTAATTTTGTGAATCCCCGACTATTTGGATGTGTCTGTATATATACAAATATAAAGAATGCCTGTCTAAAACATCATGTTACTGGTGTTTGTGGGAAGCGCTGGGATCCCCTGTGAAGCATCTTAATTAGTTTTGCCTTTCATGTTGACATCCTAAATTCTAGGCTTGAGTTATGGATTAGATTTTTTCTCTCTTGTTTGTCAAAACAGAACAACTTCTTTAGAGCAGAACATAATGCAAATACTAATTAAAACTGACAAGTCAAATTGATGTCACCTATTTTTAAGCGGAAGAAAAAACTGACTAAGAAAAATCTATTCTGCCCTTGTTGAAGTTGACTGAAACATGATTACTGAAATCTGTGAGCATAGAATGAAGCTCCATGTTCTGCTTTTGCTGTTTCTTGAGACAGGATCAGCCATCCATGAGTTGAGAGAGCAGAGCTGTTGCCCACGGGCCAGGACAGCAATCCGAGCTCCCAGCTTGCTCTCAAAGCTGCCATGCTGCACTTGCTGACAGCTGGCTTGGGGCTCTCTGCTGGCAGATGGGCTTTGGCCAGATGTGATCCCAGAAGCTGATCTCTATGATTGCAGATGTGAGTGCTGAGACTGGTAGTCAGCCCTGTCTCTCCAAAGTGCTCTAGAGATTGCTGAGAATGAGCTGCTTAGTTTGAGCCTGGCAGTTTGTGTTGTGCAGGAGGGTGGCCCATGCCAGCAAAAGGCAGAGTGGTGAAAGCAGCCTCGTTCAGCTGCTGTGAGGCAGGGGGATAGGACAGGTGCTGCCCACAGAGAACTGGCTGTTGTCACAGATGACAGGAGCGTGGGAGCCCTCTTTGTGTAGCAGGGAGTTTGGATGGCTGATAATTACTTCTTTCCCTCCCTCCCTGGGAGGCAGAAGATGTTACAGGCACCTAATTATCATGAAAACTTAGAGTTTTTTGGTTTAGAGCTGGTTTTCTTCCAACACAGAGTACTGCATCATTTCCAGCGCATCCTGGTGATGTGCTGATGGTGTTCTGCTGCTGAGTAGCCAAATAAGAAGTAAATACCCACACTTATTTGGTAAGGTGCATTTTCTTGATGGTCAGATGCATAGATGGTAACAACAAATATATTTCCTCTGTGGATAGACATCCACTAGGGTTCAGTGCAACTGTAGTATGCATAAACCTTTATAAAAATTGAGATATTTTAGATATATTCTTATCATGTCTCAAAATTGTCTGAAATAACATTTGTGATATGATGATCAGTGCCTTGTGTTCCCTTTCAGTCTTTATGCATCTGCTAATGATAGCTACTATTTATATGCTTTTTTTTCCCCCCAAGTCTTGTGAAGATTCTTCTACTGCTCTCCAAAAGCCTGCATTCTTTCTGATGGCCTTACTCTCTTAACCACCCCTGGGACCCATCAGCACAGCTTCAGTGCTCAGCAAGTTGCTGAGTGCTGGAACTGTCCTTAGGTCAGTAGAGTTTTTTCTTACTCTGCTCCCATCCCTGTTTGCTTGGGGAAGTAAAGGCTACTGGGAAAGAAAGCCATTGCCTTTTACTTCCTCCAGATCAAATACTGTTTTTTCACTGGAATGATGGAGTATTACCCAAGAAATACCCATTTTTCATGTTTGGCTTTTTTATGGTTTAAAAAAATCCACCACCCCTTCTTTCCTCCTGAACACTTGTAGCTTGTTGTGGTGGTTGAAGTGGGTTGGCTGTCTGTAGCTTGAGAATGCATTTCAGACAAATATCTGAGTATCTTTTAACTACAACTTGTACTTCTTGTCAAACTTTTAGACTAAAACTCTTGTAAACAAGCTTTCCAGAGCGGCTCTTGCTGAGAGCTGGCTTGGTGCTATCTGCTGGAAGATGGGCTTTGGCCAACAAAACACTTGAGAGAGGCTCCATGACTCTCCAGGGAAGCAGACTGGTGAAATCCATTTCCATGGATGAAACTCAGAGGGCAATAAGGAGGCAATCTGCTGAAGGCAAATAATGGCTCCCATTTTCTTGATGTCTGGGCTTCTGTGGGGTGAATGTAGGATCTGTGTTTTTCAGATGAGAAATGAAGGCCAGATGCAGGGCTGGGCTGGTGCCAGTTGCAGTTTCTAGAGTTTAGGTCTGGAACATGAAACAAGCTGCAGTGAGGCATGTGGAAAATTAGATGTCTCAAAAGGCAAAGTGGTGATCAGTAACCTGATTAGAGTGAGACCACGGGAGATACTGGGGACACTGTGATCTGCAATCCTCTCTCTGTGGAAGGCAACCACCCATTGTGGAGCTGCAGGAGAAGCTCTCTGCCTGGGACATGAGGCCTGTCTGGCTGTGCAGCAGGCACCACTGCTGCCACTCAGCTCAGATCCAGCAGTCCCTGCTCTTCCCACCACCTAAGCTACCTGAGGGAGACACTGCCAGGGATGTGCAAAAGCAGATGTGAAGTGCCTGGTGTCAGCCAGCATGAATCCATATCTTGCCTCTTGAGCTGCAGCAGTGAAATTTAGAAGAGGTAGGTAGGTGTTTAATAACACCTCCTTTAGAGCATGGCAATGATGCTGCAACTGAGCTTCATGGGGTAAGACATGGTGGTAAGAGGCACTGGGGAGCAGGAGGAAGAGCAAATGGCTCTGGAATCTGGAATATACATGAGCAGATTGATGGGTCTCTAAGGACCTTCCTAATGGTTTGTGTTCATAACAGGCAAACTGCCCCAGCAGCAGCAGGGGAATGGAATACTGAATACAAAACTAAGGAGAAAAAAACATGTATTGCAAATGTAGTCTTTGTGACTGATTTGCTCCTAAGTGAAGCCCCATGTGACTTGGAGCCATCTCCAGGGAATCTGGTACAAGTGTACCAGACTTCATGCTGCTGATCACCCAAGGATTGGTGACATCAGCTGTAATAACTGGTAAAGACCTGATCTTTATTTACTGGCATCAGGTGACAGTGCAGCCATGCTTCTTTACGTTTTTGAAATAGGTGACCACAGAGATGTGGGAGTTGTCTGGGCACTTCCAGCTTCCCATCCACAGTTTCCCAGTTTCAGCACTGGGAAGCAAGAGCTTTTCATTGTTTGGTAGCAGTTATCAGTGTGATGTGAGCCTGTATTACTTTAACAGTTAATACCACATTAAAACAAACAAGCAAGAAACCCGATTTAAGTAAGAGTGGAATCTCAGGTGAAAGTTATTGTGACAAAAACTTTGTCCTTTCAGCACCATCTGGGTAGGGGCTGGATGCCCACCCGTGACACAGGGCTGCACACTCTGGCCTGAGCAAGCGAGTGATGAGCGGAGCTGTTGGCAGGGAGAGTCGCAGGATTGAAGGGGGAGATGCTGCTGTGTCAGAGGCAGGGCAGGCTGGGCTCTGGCTGCTTTCCCCACAAGTCTCTTCCCACTGCCTCCAGCCCAGCCATGGCCTATGGGGAGCTGAATGCATTTGCCCCACAACCATGCAATGGGAAGCCTGGATGTTGTCACAGCAATGGCTCGGCTGCTGCAGGTTGCTGTGAGTCCGCAGCTCCCCCCGGGGCTGTGGCATCTTTTGGAGAATAAGTGGGTAAATCACTTGGCAGGGAGAGGGGAGGTCTAGTGCAAGGAGGGCTTCATGGCAGAGCACAGGCTGCCACGGCCCAGGTGCCTTTAGCTCCCCAAGTGCAGGACCCAGTGCCTGTTTTATCCCCGAGACATTCTTTCCCAGTCTCTTAGCCCGTTGTGGTAGTGCAGCCCAGCTGACAAGTCACACTGGGATGCAGATAGATTTGTCTGAAGCTGCACTTACTGAGTGCTTTATTCTGAATGAGTCCTGGCAAGCAGCCCAGGTGCTGTAGCATGGCCAGATAACAGCATGCTCAGTGTGTGTGAGCTGGCTAGCTTAAGCCTCAGCAAAGGCAACTGGAAGATGTTCCTAAGACATGCATAGGAGAAACTGTCCTTTTCCCATGGAATTGCGGATAAGAGCATTATTCTTTGGCTCAATTTCCTAAAATATGAAATTCTGAAATGCTGTCATTGCTGATCTCAAGATCATTTTGAGTAGCTCAGCCCACGTATTGTCAGCCCTCCATTTTTGCCAGTAGTACCAGCACCTTGGTGATGATCTTGGCTTGTGACTGGGTGAACCAGGGAATCCATTTACCAGATGCAGAAAAGATCTGTGCCAACATCTGTCCAGCATGCCAGTCACACAAAGCAGATGGAAATCACATAGCTTATTTAACTGCACTGGGTAAAGTACAGTTAAATTGCCAAAATGTATGCCCAGCTTTGCACTTCATGCAATTTTTCAAGGTTAATATTTCTGCTGTTGTTGTATTTGATTACTAGAGGTAGTGAAGCAAAGATTGTCAAAGATTATTAAACCAGAAAATGTTGCAGGTCGAGATAATTTGCAATTAGTACTGGAGACATGAGACTACTGAAATATTGCTTTTTTGAAACATTGTTTCATAACCAGTTTTGCACATGTAGCCCTGCTAATAGCCAAGATACTAAAAATTTTGTATGGTGATGTCTTCTTAGAGGTGGGGGGTGTGTAGTTACACTGTGGGTTGCATGCTGTTATTTTCTAACTACTGTTCAATTACAAATTTTCTGATTCTCTCTTAATACTGCTTGCTGCTTTTCTTGCTCTCTGGTGTTTTACCTGGCAGAAGCCTCCAGCTTTCTTTCCTTAACAGCTCAAGTAATGTTCAAAGTAGAATATTGTTAATAATGACACCAGGGATATATCCTTCTGAAGGCAGATATTGAAAATTCAAAACTAGAAGACACAAGCAGAAAGCAGCAATATTTGAATCTAAACTCTGGCATCAGTTTAGATTATGGCTTTATTGCTGATAATCTCTCAGCATTGTCAAGTGGGGAGTCCCTGAGGGTAGTTTTACTTTTACTCAAGATGAAGTAAGGGACAGATTTGTCTGGAAATCGAGAGCTTAAATCTTTAATACTGATTCATACATTGTTTTTTTAAGTGAGAGGCATTTAATATCTTATTTTTGCTTATGTGTACAAGTGCTATGCAGGTGCAATCCAACTTTCATCTGGTAATCTGAGAAAGCTTCTTTAGCAGTCAGTGTTGGCAGCTGCTGAGGCCCTCAGTGAGCTACAGCAGAAGCTGTTAAGTTTAACAAACAGTACCTTGGAGCTGTTCAGCACCTGGGAGCTCCTTCCGTGAGGTTCTCTGGCCAGCTGAGAAATCCTAATGACTTGACCTCAGTATGATTTTTAAAGACTTCTGGATCAGGATCAAGGGTGGGTGTTGTTTTGCCCTCAAAATGCCTGAATTACGTCAATGACTTGGATTTAGTTGAAAACTTCGGAAGGAAATAGAGCAGTAGCAAGGGGGAAGGCAGCTGAAAAATAAGCATATGGCTCAGGGTCAGTGAGATGTAGAAATAATCAACATAATATTTTTGAGATTACTATTAATGCTAAAAAGCTGTGTCTAAACGAAGACTGCATTGACCCATGATACTTAACCCCTGAATCACTCAGTAAATCAGGACACTGTGTTTGCTGATGTGCTGCACAGCGAGGTCAGGGATACATGACTTGGAAGGGGTGGCTTAAAGGCTGCCTCATGCTCAAGCTGGGCTCATCAGAGAAGGATCATGCTCTAGTGATTCAAAAATGAGGTTAATGTAAATCAACAGGCACATATTTTTTTGTTCTATTGTTTTATTTTTTTTCCTTGCCTCTTCTATGAAGAATTTAAACATCAGGAAGTGGCTTGGTTTTCCTTATGGAAATTCACAGCACAGACAGACATTTCTTTTGCAGGGGACATAATTGTCATTTCAGCCAGCTCTGCATTTGAATGTCATGAATATTCAGAACCTTTCTTCACTACCTGGAATTTGCAGGATCTCTCTCTGCAGAGTACACATGACTTGTGCCTCAGAGAGGGTTTGTTTAGACTAAACTCTTCTAAAACAATAGAAGGAGCAGAACTTATGATATGAGTGCCTTGTAGCATACATCCTCTGCATGTTTGCAGTTAAGGATCAGACTTGGAAGGAATTGCTTGACTGGGTTAATGAGGCTAAAATCATCTTTTAGTCATGGTTCAAAATTGTGGACAAACTTTCTGCAAATTAATTCTCTGTAGCTTCACCACGACAAGGGGTTCAAGCTTAGAGAGGTGGTTCAAGCTGGTCTGCCAGCCTGTTCCTTAAAAATTGTTGAAGACATACAATCAAACTCTTGATTCAATTTCCTTCCATTTGGCTCTACTGGTTCTATCCCTGGGCTCAACCAGGGACCAGCAGTGATGGGGATGGAGATTAGTGGTGATCAATCTAATTTACTGGTTGGCACATTTCCAGTGAACTCAAATGGACTATAGTTAATCTAGTTTTCAACTACGCTTGTGTTGTGAGTGCAAGTTAAAATTTGCTTTATATCCCTCTTACCAGATGGCCTTACAGCTAAAAGTATCAGAGTGGGAGGAAGGAGATCTGGCATTAGCTTTTCTATATCATCATGGCATGAATCTGTGAGGAATTCTCCCCAGCACAGTGACTGAAGAGCTTTTTTTTCTTTTTTCTTTACTTTTTTTTTTTTTTTTTTTTTTTTTTTTTTTTAATAAGAGGAGCACACACAGTTACCACAGCTCAGCTTGCATGAAGTCATAAAGTCACAGAAGGGCTTGGGCTGGAAATGAGCTCAAAGATCATTCCAACCCCTCTGCTGCCATGGGCAGGGACACCTTGCTCTAGACCACATTGCTCAAAGCCTCCTCCAGCTTGACCTGGAACACTTTAAGGAACGGGGCATCCACAACTTCTCTGGACTGCCTGTGCCAGTGCCTCAACACCCTCACAGGGAAGATTTTCTTCCAAATATCTAATCTGAGTCTGCCNAAGAGGAGCACACACAGTTACCACAGCTCAGCTTGCATGAAGTCATAAAGTCACAGAAGGGCTTGGGCTGGAAATGAGCTCAAAGATCATTCCAACCCCTCTGCTGCCATGGGCAGGGACACCTTGCTCTAGACCACATTGCTCAAAGCCTCCTCCAGCTTGACCTGGAACACTTTAAGGAACGGGGCATCCACAACTTCTCTGGACAGCCTGTGCCAGTGCCTCAACACCCTCACAGGGAAGATTTTCTTCCAAATATCTAATCTGAGTCTGCCCTCTGTCAGTTTGAAGTCATTTCCCCCTGTACTGTCACTCCTTGCTCTTGTCCAGAGTCCTTCCCCAGCTCTCTTGTAGCCCCTTTAGGTACTGGAAATTGCTCTAAGGTGCAATTGCTCTAAGGCCCTGGAGCATTCTATTCTAAGATGTGTGGCACCACTGCACATGTGCAGCACAGGATGTCCCTCTAGTTGTAAAGGGGAGTCTGCACTTTCTTTTGCACTTGATTTGCTTCAGATAAGTTTTCTTGTAGTGCTAGAAAGTGATATTTTTTATTATTTTATTATTATTCCTATTATTTTTTCTTATTACATATATTCTCAGATAAACCTAGGATTAGCCTAGATCATCTCTGATGATCAGGATGCTACCAAGTTCTGTGCCTCACTGACTGTGCCTCATAGACCACACAAAAGTAATTAAATGCAAATAGCAATGAAGGTTGTACAGGTGAGGAGATGCTGATGTGTGTCACTAGTAGAGGTGAACATTTGAAGATTTTCTTGCCTTTCTTTTTTTTCTGCTGTTGTTTACTTTCTGTGTGTCCAAAGGCAAACCACCAGAAATGAGGTACTGAAAGGATGTTTCACTGAAACTTTTATTTTTTCCCCCAAGCTTTCATGTGGATCTCCTGATTAAGTCTCTAAAATGTATAAATTACATTTATTTAAAAATTCTTCCCTGTCGAAATGAGGCTAATTCAGATTCTTTGAGTTTTAAGACTCCCTTGAATGGAGAAACCCAGGTGTGTTCATTACTTTTTTAAAAACCTCTTTTAATCTTCAGAAGGAAGTATGTCCAGTAATTGTTGTTTGATGCAAAAATATTCCTAGTTCTCCCCCATTAGAGTTTATCTTTCCCATTTGCAAAATTCCAGGGCTGTAAACCCCTCCCTCACTTGAACACATAATTTGTGGAATAAATGGAAGGGCAGAGAGGGGAGAGGAGCATCCCAAGGTTGGTGGGGACACGCAGGCTTGAGGTGGAGTGTGGTACAACAGCACCCTCAGGGTGCAGGTGAGCCCAGGGAAGGGCAAAAGTTAGGAAAAGCAGCAAAACTGAAAATAGGCAGGACAGCAGGAGGCTTCCCAGAGACCATGTTTGGTGACTTGGGCTGCAAGTCCCTTCCCATTGTAGCTGCTGGGATGGTCAGGTTGCCCAGAGAGGTGGTGGATGCCCCATCCTTATAAACACTCAAGGCTGGGTGGGACGAGCACTGAGCAACCTGATCTAGCTGAAGATGCCCCTGCTTATGGCAGTGAGATTGAACCAGATGGGGTTTGCCCCACCCTTTCAATCCAAACTGTTCTGAGATTCTGTGGTGCTATGAGTTAGCTCAGTGGAGAGAGGACTAAATCCTGGAGAAGCCAGTAAGGTCACCTCCGAAGCCAGTTCTTCCTGGGGCCTTGCAAAACTTGGTCTTTGTGTCTGGCTTTCTAAAACTGCCAGATGGGAATGAGAGCCATAAGAGGCTCTTCATTGCCTTTGTTTAGCAAGCCCCTGTCAAGGACTGGGATGAGTAAACCACTCCCATGCATCTATAAAGGTGTTAAAACAACGTGGGGCTTGGCTCCATCTGGTAGCAGATGCCTGCATGTGTATAAGTGCTGTGGAAAGAATAATCTCCTTTTAATGCTGGGAATGGAATTCTCTTGGAAACAAAAGTTGTCATGGAAGTTACTCTTCCTCAGTGCAGCTCACTCATTCCTCTGCTCCGTGACTGAAGCAGTGAGTCACGCAGCTCCCGTGTAGTTTAAGCAGGAGAGCCTACGTGATGACATCTCATTATTGCTTTGTCGAAACTTTTTTCTCCTGCTGGTTTTCAGCAAGCAAAATGAAGGGTTTGTTTTGGTGCAGGGAAGATGTGTCAAGCATGGGGGTGAGGGCGATGGGCTTGTGTGCCCTCTAACATTTTTCACTGTACAGAAAATACTGTCTTTTCCTGGGAGATGCTTCATGTTATCCTGGGTTTTTTTCCTAAGAATCGATTGAGATCCACAAAACAATGGGCTTCAGAAGTTTCTGTTTGGAAGGAAGTTCCTTCAGGCAGGAGAAACACAGATTTATGAGCTCCTTTGGAGCCTGGTGTGCTGGTTTTGCATTAATTGATTTTTTGGTGAGGAGGGAAAAAGTCATTTTTGTAGGTGCACTGGTGTTTGGCCAGCGTCAACCCATCACACCAGGTTATACTCAGGACCAACTGTGCTTAGTCCAGTAGCAATGCATGAATTGTTGTGTTGAAGTTAGTGAAAATCCTTTTTCTGTCATACAGCAAGGCATGTAAAAATGAGAAACAGCCAAAGATTTGATGTTGGTTTCTCTTTTTTGTAGAGTCATAGAGTAGGTAAAGTTCAAAATGGCCTCTAATGTCACCAAGCTCAACCATTAACCCAGTGCTGCTGTGTTCCCCACTAAATCATGTCCCCAAGTGCCATTTTCTAAACTGCTTACATAAACAAAAAAACCCCCAAATCCACAGCTTTTGTTGCTGGAGTATTGTGTAATTCCAAACTATAATTTGTATTAAATAGTTTATTGCAATTGAAGGTATATCTTGTGGTAGATTTGTTTTAAAGCAGGCCTGGTTTGCTTTGGCTGACACAGATGAAGCTGCAGAAGCCAATTTTCAAGGCCTTCCAGGCCCATGTTTCAGGGCAGGGGGTTTCCAGCCACTGGGATGTAAGACAGAGGCTGCAGAGTGGGAAGTTCTCAAGGAGGAGCTCTCTGTGCAGGCGTGTGGGGGACCAGCCTTGCCTGCCCATCCTTTCCAGGCTGCAGGATGTATTTGTAGGAAAGCCTCCACTTTCCTTCCAGGCTCTGATGAGGTCTTGTGGAAGATGGCCATGATTCCAGGCATGGCTGTTGTGCTCTTCCAAAAGTATCCTCTTGGGCAGTGTGGATGAAAACTTTGGTGCAGACTACCCTCCATTTCTGACATATTTTATTATCTTTCTCAAAGTAACAGTTAAATTTGCTTTCGGGTGTTTTGTACATTTTAGCTTGTTGGTAATATTCACTTTATGTAATCCATCAGTTATAAAGAAAAACATAATACATTAATTATTCTGCTGGTTTTGGGGTTCAGAGCCAGGTAATGAAAAAGCTGAGAATCATGCAACCATAAATTCTGTTAATCCACAATCAGTATTATTTTAAATGTTTAAAAATAAAACTCCACCATCTTAACTATATCTCATATGTCATGATTTGGTGCTCATGTCTTCCTTTTCAGCAGCAAGTCTTTACATTTTATTGTTTAGGTTAGAAGGGAGTAATAAAACAAAATCTTTTCTCAAAAATAACTGGATTGTATCATAAGACTATCAGCCCTGATTTGTTTTATGGCTAACCTTACTGAAAGTCACTGATTCAAATGGTGGCATGAATTATAGCAGCACAAAAAAAAAAAAGTATGTCCTGAGCAAAACAGAAAAATGATGGCATGTAAAATGTTTCTTGGAATTAATTTACTGACATTGTGTCATCTTTCAATAAAATGAAAATCATATATCTAATATAAAAATAATTAGGCAAGGCATGCAAATGATTATGAAATCCAAATCTTGTGTATTGATACTAATTTGTTATATGGTTGAAAGGGCCTGGAAAGTTTTAACAAAGGTAGTTGATAGTGATGAACTTTAAAGTCTCAACCTTTGCTGAGATTTCCCTTGTGAATTGTGTGTGATTCAGAATTTACCACCTGAAAGAGATTTTACACCTGAAAAATCACTTACATGTAACTTTTAGGGGGTTCTCTGTGCTGAGAAGGCTTCTTCCAGGCTTTTTTTTCCTGCATGTAAACTCTTTGAACTTTTTGACTCGTGGAAATGGTATCAGTAACTCCAGCATCACCCTTCTTCCCTCTCTCTCCCACTCAACCCCCTGGGCAGGGGCTGTGTCCCTGGATGGGCTTTCTGGGCTTCTCCCAAGGTCACAGTGAAAGCTAAACCTTGGGATTTGAACCTGACCCCTATTTCTAGCCACAGATTTAGTATCTCCAGCCTTCAATTTGGAGACCTGGCTGCCCTGGGAGGGATTTCTCCATGGCACAGCACTGGGTCTGGGTGGGCTCTGCACGCAGCGCAGTCGCCTGCTCTCCCTGGGGAGCACAAGCCCTTCAGGTTATGGCAAATGTTTCGTGTCAGCTCAGATTCCCGCCTGTCTCTCCTTGGGGTCTGCAAATTACCTTCCTTTGATGGATTCCAACATGTTGTACCACATCCATTCTGACATTTTAATTATGTATTATTCCCATTGTCGAAGAAATTAACAATTGGAGCGGTTGAAGCTTTTCAGGATATTTTTGCCCAAATAGCAGTTTTGTATTTTGAGCACCAGCCAGATTCTCCATATGGCTAAAATGTGCTAGAACAGAAAGACATTAGCATGGCTTAATAAACTTCATGCATGGTTTGCTATTGCAATATCAGAAAGAAAACAAATAGAGCCACTAGTTCTACTTGGAATAACTGTTAAATTACTGTTGTTTGAAATGAGCTCTTTTATGGCTTATGGCTGATATAATTTGCATGGTGATAGGTAAAGCAGCATTCTGTATGTTTAATACCTTTTGATTTGACATAGGCCTGCTTGGGTCTTGCATAAATCTTCTCCCCAGTGGGAAGGCAATAAATTGAGTTCAGATATGGATCAGAAAGCAATGGATTTGGGAGACACTCAAGCTCTATTCCAAACTCTACCAAGCAGCACAACTTTTGTTGATAGACTTTTAGCCTGTTTTCAGTCTTTGTCTATTTACCTTTCTTGGTTAAATGCTCTGTTTTGAGAGCCAGACCTAGCTGGGGACTCAGACCAGCTTTCCTCCTGTGTTTCACCAAAAGGTGCAGTGCCCATAGTTACATTTGTGCTGGGGCATTTTGTCTGTCAGCAGAGGATACTGCTGAGCACGCTGCTAATTGCTCCTGGTTCAGCATCTGAGTCTGCTATGTGTAGTGTAGCATTGGGGAGAAAAGGTAATCCCTATGTGTCTGAACTGTGGGACTTAAATGAGCTTTGCACAGAGTCTGGCACTCAGATGCTCGTGAGAGCTCGTGTTTGGGTTTTAGGCATGTGTGATTTAGCTTTGTGTGTGTGTGAGATTTGCAGGGCTCAGGGTGTTCTGCTGTATATTGTGGCCATGAAGGTCCTGTGAGTTTCAGGGATAAACTGTGCTCTTGGGACATCACTGACCCCCTGGACACAGCCTGCCCATGGTGGGCATGTTCAGATCATGCTCTGGTAGGAAAACCTGCTCTGCTCGGATGATGCTGGGTGTGGGCTACACACAAGGAGCTTCTAGTGGTGAGTCCCACAACAGAGCTGCTGCTGCTGGATCTTGTGCTCCCAAAGCACTTTTCAGCAATTGGCACTGGAGGAGGATGAGCTTGGGCTTTTTTCACCTGAAAGAATGGCAGATATCTCCTTGCTACTGATGCAATCTGTCTCCTGTGTTTTCATGAATGAGAGTACCTGCGAAAAATGTTTATTTACAGGTGACTGGTTGGAGGCACTTGATGTTTTAATTAACTTTTAGGGGTTATGGTCAGAATAGTTCATACAGCTATTCCCCAGTCTGATCTGAACCTCTCTGGTTTCAGAGCACATCCACCCTAATGCCTTCGGAGCACATGAGCGAGTTTGGATTACTGATGTGCATAGCATGAATGTTTCTATTACCCCATCATAGTTATCATCATCATTTCACTCCTTGCTAGAGAAGTGACAGTGTGGCTGTAATTAGTTTTGGTTGTGTAGGATGGCAGGAGTAATCGGGAAGGTGTTACATGAGAGGGGCAGGCTGCAGCTCCCTTACACTATTCCTGCTGGCAATCTGTGAGTGCAGTGCTATTTGCATTTGTATATTTAAAAAAAAAAAAAAAAAAAAAAAAAAAGGAAGGAAAATGCTGCTAGAAAGCAGTTTTCCCTAGGAACACGTTTTCCTAGCACTCTGGACTTAGGAGTTCACAGTTCAGCTCTGGCAGAATGTGAATCTCTGGGCTGCCACCCACGCCATGGGCTTAGGAGTATTACTCTGCTGATTTCTGTTCTACAAAGGAAAATACTGCAGGTAGGAAAATATCTGAGTCAATACAGTATGTAAGGTTTCTTACCTCACAATGGTGAAGGCCTCTCCCAGGCTGGTTTTCTTGGGCAGATCTGCACTGTTTCCAGGCTGCGCCCGCTCATGTCCCTTACCCAGTAAGATGTCTGGGAGCTTTTCCCTGCAACAATTGTATCCTGATGTTTCATGATCATTTGGTAGCTTCATTCCTACTGCCAGTGTTCATTGTGAGAAGTAACAATAGCAAAATACTTTCTTTTTCTGCAGCATGCTGTAGCAAGCTGGCACCCCAGCTCTGCAATGTCTGAGCTTAACTGCTCACCCCTTTGCAGCTGAGACCATGCTCTTGAAAATACTGCTTTGTCACCAAAAAATGGTGTGTTTGCCACATGGGCAAACGTGTAGAGACAGTCCAGAGCTCTCAAGCTCTTTCTCTGGGCCTCAGCCTCTATGAGTCTTTAGAGATGTCAGGCAGGGGAGGAGAGCCCCTCTGGCTTCATGCAGAAGCAAAGAGAAAGCAGAGCTATGGGGAGGAGAGGTCAGCCAGTAAAGCTGGTAGAGGTCCTTGTGATAATGCTGGGCTGAAATCTGCCTTCACTGCCTTGGCATTGCTCAGCAGGAGCTGCAGGGTGGAATCAGAGCTGGTACAAGCCAGAGCAAAGAGTGGCCGAGTGTGTGTTGGCTGCCCCTGTGAGCCACAAACCTGCTCGATTGAGAGCAGCCGAGATAAACGGCACGTCTGAACACAGAGCATAAATAATTGTATGGGAAGCTTAGTGCTCCCATGCCAGTGTGCATAAATATTCATATTATTCTATGAATCTGTCATTATATGCAAGTGCTTCATCTTTCCAACTTTACTCCTGCCAAAAGCCCTCACTCATGGAAACACTCTCACTGGAGGCAATCAGATGATTGATGTGAGTAAAGGGCTGGGGGAGCTCTTCTAACAGCCTGATTTACAGCAGTATTTCATTCCTAATTTCTGCACACTGGGAAACAAAACCCAAACACAAACTCAGCTGTTTTTGAGAGACTTTCTCACTGTAGGGTTCTTACTTCATGAGGACTGAATGAAACCACAGAGCTTTTTCCCAGTCACTAATCGTCTGCATCCGCTTATTATTATCAGTGATGCTGGAGAAGTAATTTTTGGGGGCTGAATTGTCTCCCGAGCTACTGCTTTCCATAGTCTCAGCCAGGCTTCTGGCATGGCTCATAGCCCACAGGAGTGGCTCCCCTGTTATGGGTTGTTATAGTTGCTAGTGCAGGGCAAAATAGCTGGAAGTGATGAAAGAGCGAAGCGTGCTCTGAACTCTGATATCTCAGGAGCATTTATACACTCAAGAATACCAAAGCTTCTCTCACTGAAGTTTTAGTGTGGCTGTATGGGACCCAGTCAGTCCCTTGCAGGTAGATCTGGGCACATGATGGGGAAAGCTGAGATCCTGAGAAGAAAAATCAACCACCATCTCTGGCTGCCCTTGAGGCCAGCCGAGCTGGGGAAGCCTGAAGCAGCTGCAGACTGCTCAGCGTTCCCAGCACAGCCCTGGACTGCCTTGCCATGGAGACAGGAGTTTATGCCACGTGCTGATCACATCCAGCCCTGTTTGCCTCAGGAGCTGGCCAGGACTGTGTGGTGGTGCTTGGGACTGCCAGCTCAGGCTCCTGCCTTGTCTACCTGATATCAGCCTGTCTGGGGGCTCCTGTTTTGGAGTTTGGCACTGCTGAAGCAGCTACAGCTCCTGTTCTTCTCTTGGCTCCCATGGTCACTGGCAGGATGTTGATGTGTAGGAGCTGCCTTGGCTCAGCAGTGGGGCATGAGGAGCCACTGGAAGCAATATTTACAATATCTATTTTGTGCTTGATGCCCATGCCCTTTGTATACAAGTTATTTGTGGCCAGCCAGCTGCTTCTTGTCTTTCAGCCCTGCTAGGTAGAAGCACAGGTGACTCTGGGCATATCCTGTGCTAAGCTTCTAATGCTGCCTGCATTAAACTGGAGGGTGTTACCCACCACAGAAGGTTCAGAGAGCCCTAATGCTCACAGCAAGCCAGGGAAAATGACAACAAAAGGAGATACCCATTCCAACAAAATCATCATCTCCATAATATGACTTTATAAAGAAAGATGAATATTACTGAAGTTAATTTTGCCCTTTTGGAGTGCTGACTGCTGCTTTAATTGATCGGCCATGGATGGTAACTAATGAGGTGGTTTAAGTTGTTTTTAACAAGGGGAAGATAATTAAACATGAAAAGCCCAAGTTTCCCTCAGAGCTGCCTATTAGACTCCCACCATACAAAAATGGAACGATACAAAACTCTTCCTCTTGCCCCCTCCCACCATCCCAAGACTTCCTTTAAGTTGTTATTAAGTGTTGAAATATGGCAAGTTGGGTCAGCCTTTGCTTGAGCTGCAAGAGCCCTCAGACTCTTAGGAGGCTGGGGAAGAAAGAAAGAAAGAAAGCTAGCAAGCTGTTTGGAGGAAGATGAACCTCCTGCTTGTGCTCCTACAGAAAAGCTGAGGCCTTTCCAGTGCTGCAGGAGAGGAAAGTCCTGGGCCACCAGTCATCCATCCCACTGGTTGTGGTGGGACTGTTGTGTCCCTGCTCTGTGACAAGGTGGTTGCATTTTTGTCTTTCTGAGGGGCCCCAGAAATATATTTTGATCTGAATAACCCTTTTTTAGGTGGGCTCAGCTAAGTCCTGGCTCATCTTTCTGGGATGTGGAGGAGAAACTACTCAGTGCAATCAGTTTTCCCTTTGTAGGGCCTGAACCAAATCAAGGGAGCACCTTATGGTTGGGACTGTCAGGCCGGGCTACAGGGTGACCCCTCTGGGATCCACAAGCAGGACATGACCTGGCCAGGGCACCAGGCTGGCAGCCCTTTCTGCAGGACATGTACCATGCCTAGGAGAGGGCAGAGAGTGTGGTAAATGCAGCCTAGAGGAGGCACAACCAAGCCTACAAAGCAGGTGGGAGAACCAGCTCCTGGTGTCCTCTCCTCACACCAAGCCTGACAAGGTGGGGAATCCAGAGGGAGAGCAAACGTGTACTTTAAAAACTTCCACATTTCTGTATCCAACAGATTGTAATAGCTGTAATGCTTAAATATGCATTCACTCGAGCTGTGTGTGAAATGTCATCTTCACTGTTTACTGGGCAAGCAGGACAGACAGTGCTTGTGCTGCAGCTCTATGGTTTTGTGTATTTTGCTCTTTTGGAAAACAACCAAATGTGCTGGACTGCAAGATAGGGCTATTTGCTTGCAAAATATATTTTTGCCATGAAAACTGATTTCAATATTGAATACAATTGCCCACCACTATTGACAACTTTGTTTTGTATTTCCATATTCCTCTGCACATTCTCTTCTTTGACAAGAACTTTGTAATAGCAGAGGTGGATGGTGCCTCCTGCTTCTGCTTAGTTCAGAGCAGAGCAAAGGTTTGCATATTCCAGCAAGTGGTGGATCTTTGAGGCTGACAGATACAGAGGCTGTGGTGGGTGCTGTCCCCTAGATCCATCCATGCCTAGCGAGGGGGTGAGGACCAGACCTTTGGTCCTCTTGCAGAGGATTGTTGCCTCCTGTTGACAGCAGTGCTTGAGTTGACACCTGCCTGCCATCCTGGGCATGGCATTTTGAATATAACTTGGTCCAGTCATATTCTAAATGATGGCATGGGAGCATTAGCAGGTGTTACTGCCCTCCAGCTGAGGTGCAGCATCTGACTGTCTGTGTGCTCCCAACTGACTGCAAATACCATCTTTGCTGCGTTTGTGCAAACCTCGAGTTGCAGCAGAGACTCTGGAATAAATGCAGGCTGATACTAGAGAGAGAAGGGATCAGCACTTTCCCATATGGCTTTCGTGGTCACATGCCTCATCTGTACCATTTCTACGCCTTCTCATGCTTAAATATCGGTGTGGAGTGTAGAAGACTGTGGATCAAAATCTGCACAAATTTTGGTGCCAATTAAAACTCTCATTGGAGATAAAGGGTGTTGGCAGTTCTCCCAAAAGTATCCTTTTCTGTTTTCATGGTTGTGTAGGGCTGCTAATTTCCCTATGATGAGTCACTGAAAGAATTTATAGAGGTAAGAGGGATTTCATGCTCTAAATATAGCCTCAATTCAGCCCACAAGGAGCAGCCACAGGAGCTGGCTGCTGAGCTAGTAAATACAACTCAGTGCTGCTCCCAGCTCCTTCTGACTGATGGAGTTTGAAGGGAGGGAATGGAGAGTTAGAGCAGGAAAAGAGTCAGCATGTGTAGGCTGGGGCCAAAAGACCTGCGATCATAACATGGTGAGATAAATCACAAGTGCAGGTGAAAGTGGATGACAGTGGGAGACCTAGTTTTGATAGCCTGTTCCCAGCTCCTCCTTCCAGCAATAGTTAGATTCCAGCTGGCCCCACCTTTCTTGGCAGTAGCCTTTACCTTCTGTAGTTTAGTTGGAAGAAAGGAATAAGGTGATTCCTTACCAGTTAACTTGTACCTGCTTGGATCTTGGTTTTGGCAATCCAAAACTTTTCCCAAGTGTTTTATTCACAATTATTTCATTCAGCTGCTTGCTCACATCCCCTACATCAGGATGGGGGAGAGAATTGGAAGGGCAAAAGTGAGAAAACGCATGGGTTGAGATAAAGGCAGTTTAACAGGTAAAGCAAACCAAGGAATTCATTCCCCACTTCCCGTGGCAGCAGGTGCTCAGCCATCCCCAGGACAGCAGGGCTCCATCTCCTGTAAGGGTCCCTTGGGAAGACAAACACCATCGCTCCAAACGTCCCCCCTTCCTCCTTCTCCCCAGATCTGTATGCTGAGCACGGAGCCACATGGTCTGGGATAGCCCCTGGGTCAGCTGGGGTCAGCTGTCCTGGCTGTGTCCCCTCCCAGCTCCTTGTGAGCCTCTTGCTGCTGGGGTGGGTGAGGAGCAGGGAAAGCCTTGGCTCTGGGTAAGAGCTGCTCAGTGATAACAAAAACAGCCCTGAATTATCAGTCCTGTTCTCAGCACAAATCCAAACCACAGCCCCACACCAGCTTCTACTATGAAGATAACAAAGTCTACCACAGCCAAAACCAGCACAACAAGACTACAGGTGATCTGAACAATTTCATTGCATCAACTTTAATGGACTTTTCAAAGTTACCTTGAACTTAGTGCAGAAAAAAAATTGGCTGCTTGCTTTATACTATCTGAAATCTATATGATGACTTTAACCAATTTAGAAATCAGTTAGGCAGAACTGGCTGTAAAATAAGCTAGAAATATTTCTGAGTTTAGGCAGACCCTAAAAATCAATTTATAGGAGCATTTATCAAAGCAGAAATTATCTACTCGTGAACAACCCCAAAAAATGCACAAAACTTTCTTGCCAATAGGAACAAATGAAACTGTACATTAAAATAGTACTTTATTCTTCATTAATTCTGCTGCATTTTCATCCCTTCCCTTTGGCTGTTCCTCCAAGGCCAGGGCTGGGCACAGGCAGCTCCTCTCCCTCCACTTGCATAGCTGAGCTCTCTTTCCCACGTAGGAGTGTTGCTGTGATCAGGTGCACTCTGTGAGCCAGAACAGACAATTACACAGGTATTTGCACACGTCAGCTCCCTCAACATCATTTTTGCTATGCAACCAGCGGAGGGAGGGTGTTTTGAACTGCTTAGTGAAGTACCTGATGTTGGGGACAAAGCCAAACAACTGCTTTCTCCTATCCCTGGTGGTGTTAGCTGTGATGTGTGAGCTGTCTACAGCTTTGGTGGTGCTTATTTTGGTTTTCTTAATCATTTTGCTTACCCTTTGGCTGTCTCACCACGCCGGTCTTGGTGCTTTTCTGAAGAGGTTATCTCCAGACTGCTCTTTGTTTGCTGTTACAAGGTCTCTGGGCTCTCGTGCCTGTCAAGAGTGTGATGGTTGTCCCCAGCCCTTTGGGGTGCAGGGTGTGTGGCCTCAGCCCTTCCCAGTACAAGTCCATCTGCTGGCAGCATGCCTGGAGGGCAGCTCTGCTGATAACATTGTGGTGTCCGTCAAACTAGCATGAATTAGAAGGCTTCTTTTTGTAAGATTTTATCAAGGCTCTTCAGCAGAGCTGCTGGACAAGGCTAGCACATTTCTTGTTTTTTCTCTGAGACCTCAAATAAGTCTTTTGGTGCTGAAAGGTCCTGAGCTGTGAGCTCTGGTAAGAACAACACTTGCTCTGCTTTCACTGACCCCTTCCCCAAGATGTGTCTTGCTTCACACCCAAGGTCTGAGCCTACTCCCTGCTTGCAAAGCAAATGAAACCAAGGATTCATTAATGTATTTATTTTCAGATGAAGCAAAGCAGCTCAAATGGGAGAACCTAGCAAGCTGCGAACACGGGGCCGAGGGATGCTCCACCCCAATGGTGTATTGTGCTTACTCAGGTTTAGTGCCAGGAGACAAACCTGGTGTTGGACCTGTGTCCTGGGGGGCTTTGAGCCTCCAGACTTGCAGCTGAAGTGATGTGTTTGAATTTTGAGCCTAGTGATGTTGTTTTAGTTACCACTTTAGTTGAGGGTAACACCTGTGTCTTGGTTAGACAAAAGGTAAAGGAGGGTAAAGCATTTTATTCATAAGTTTATTTTTCAGGCAGTCTGGTGTTGGCACAAAGACAATGATGGAAACGTAGGTGGGGATGTGGGTAAGTCACTGGGGTTCCTGTTCCAGCAGTGAGGGCAGCCAAGGTCAGCTGAAACCAATGTCAAAGCTCAGAGTGGGAAGCCTGCCAAGTCTGCTCTCCATTGCCCATGCTGCTCACTGCTGCCCTGTGACCCCCGGGCTCCCCTGGCACTGGCAGAGATGTGGGGAGGCTGTGCAGGGCAGGACTGTGCTAAGAGTCTAATGAAAAACAGCCTGCAGTAAAAAAGTTTTGATCTGAAGCAACCCTTCAGTAGTGCTTTTGTCAGAGTGTAGGAGGGAAGGACAGGAGTAGAGAGGAACCAGCTCTTTCCTTTAGTGCTGCTTTATGTCAGCTTAGGCCGCTCATGAAACTACAGTGCAGGCAAATGCACATGGCTGTGATGGGAGCTGCCCTGCAGGCTGCCAGCACAGGACAGGGACCAAGGAGATGTGCAAAAATAGGTGTGCTGCTAGTGCTCCAGTGTGTGCACGGGCTGGAGATGTAACCTCTGATCCAGCATTAATAGATTCACTTGCTGCGTGTGAAGTCTCCAAGTGCCCCACCCGTGACATGGGCACACAGCAGCACGTGAAGTCCTCAAGCTGGAGGACTTGAGGGCTGGCCTGTAACTGCAGAGCAGGACCAGGGAGAGCTGTGGTCATACTTGAGGTTTGTGGCTGAAAACACAAAAAAGAAGAGGAAATGCATCTCTCTAATTACATCAAAAATGAACACATCTTTTCATTATACCCTTGCATATTAAAATGGGTACACAGTTTTCTAGGAGTCATGGTTTTATTTTAAGACCAGTTTAGAGATAGGGAAAGAAAAGGTTAAATCCCTTGAATTCAATAAAACTGCCAGGGAACCTGCTTTGCTTTTCATACATCCTGGCTTCTGTTTACTTGGGTTTTCCACGTATGGTTTGGGGAGTATGCTCAGAGTGTAGATCATAAAAGCAAAGGTCATGGTTACCATCCTTCTGTGAGAGGACTCTTCCCACCCTCTGCAGGCTTTGCTGTGTTGCACAAATGCTGCGTTAGACTGTGTTTGCTCTTAGAGTGGAACAACTTGTTACTTTCTGGGAAATCAAAGAGCTATTCTGCTTCCATGAAAGCTCAGCACCTGACTGCGTGCAGGGGTCAGTGCTCAGGAGCATGGCAGGTCCATGCAAGTCCTTCAAACAGATTCTTCCTTTTGTCATCCTGGTCTCATGGGCTGTGGCTCCAGAAAGCCTGTGCAACCTCCTGGCAGCATTGTCCCAGTCCACCCATGCAGCATCACTGCATTCAGCATGCACTGCAGGGCAGAAGCAGCTTTATACTCTACTTTTCCTTTAAAACAGTTTATTATTTAATTGCCTTTTAATTATCTCTCAGACTCAAGCTGGCTGAAGTTTTGTCCTGGGGTTGGAGGAGGCTGCTGTGTACCTGTGGCTTGCACCATCTCCCTCCCTTCTCCCCTCCCTGGCTGTCCTTAGCAGAGGTCTGGTGCTCCCTGTCACACCAGAACCGCCTGTCAGCTCTCGGGAAGGGGCATCCTGAGGGCTGTGCAGGCAATGAACAAAGCCTGACTGATTGCACAGGCTGCATTTGACTTCCAGATGAACTCTGATTTGTCTTCTTAACCTTGCCCTCAGCAGCTCCCTCGTCATTTCCTCTGGCTAAGCAGGGCCAGAGGAGCTGTGGCACCACTCTGACGTGCTATTGCTTCCCCTGCCCTCCTGGGAGAGGAGGGAAAATACGGACAAGGAGGGTCCGTTAATTTTGCCCAAATGCTCAGTGATAGTCCTGTTACTTCTCCTACTTTCTTTCCTCTGATTTTCATTTTGTATCAGCCTCCTGATATGTTTCCCTTGTGGGGACCAGTGTGGAGGCCTGGATGCTCCCAGAAGGATGTTGCAAATCAGTGTGGGGGACGGGTACATCCCCATTAGGTTGTGCTAACCAACCCTCAGCATGTAACTTCTAAAAACTTAAAAAGTAAAACAATTGCCAATACTGCAACTCAATACTTACTTTTCCTTTCAAGTTTTCCACCCAATGTTGCATCCAAGTCCTGAATTAAGTCCACTTTACTGGATTGTATCCAGATAGTGCTGTTATGATGTTGTAATTTTTTCTCTTTAAATCAAATTACTTAAAAACGGTGGCCTGTTGCCTGAACACAAGTATTTTGAAGTTACTTTGGAAGAATTTTTTTTTTGCAACAACACTTCCCATAAATAATATTTTCTTTTCACCCAAGTAAAGTCACTTTTTTATGGCTCACACAGAGTAACTGTAGCAAGTCAGAAAATAAATATTGTCTGTAGTCCAAAGTATAATTAACAAAAAACAATCAAGTAATGGCTGGAATATTTTTGTGCTGATGACTGGGATTTTTTTCTTTGTTTGTTGTTGCTCCTGTTGTATTTAGAAAGCTGCAACAATGAGTTATACTGGAAATATTCAAGGTCAGGTTGGATCAGGCTGTGAGGTGTTCTAGTTGAAGATGTCCCTGCTCATTGCAGGGGGGTTGGAGTGGGAGCTTCAAAGTTCTGTTCCAACCCAAACCATTCTGATTCTGTGATCCACAGGTAAAACAGGTGTGGCGCAAGGGGCAGCATTTACTTCAGAAATGGAACCAGACTGTTTTCTCAACACTGAAATTTATTTAGGAACAGATAATTTCAATTTTTTTCCATCTAGTTCTTTGGTAAATATATCATCATGTTTATTATTGGCTTTATAGTCTGCTCTTTGGGGAGAGACAAAGCATTTAGCAGCAGATCTCAATTTTAATGCATGAGAGTCAATTCAGCTTAGAAGAATTCCCTTTTGCTAAATGAGTCTGTAATGTTTATTGTCTCCTGAGAAATTTGCTCAAGTAATTTCATTAGTGAAAAATTTCAGGGAGAGCCAAGCTCAGGAAAATTAAAAAAAAATAAAAAAATAAAAAAAAAAAAAATGCTGCCATGGCTTGTGAACACAGTTTGTGTGTCTATATTTTTAAGTCACCTTTCCAATGTCTGAGGGCAGTTTTCAAATGTGGGGACTGTTTCCCAGGAGTGCCAAGCTAGCACACCCAGCTGCCAAAAACACGTTGCCATTAGGCAGGTCAGGTCTGGGACCCCAGGCTGACTTGGGTGCCAGCCAAGCACATACCTGCTTTTGAGTATCAGAGCAATATTTCAGGTCTTTAAATTGGGTGGGTTGGTTGAACAGTAGGTCCCTAGTTCCTGGAAGCCTCTTGGAGAAGAGGAAAAAGCCTGAGCTCCTGGCTTGGCTCTCTGTGGGGTCCCTGGAAGTAGCTGGAACCTTTTTGGTGGTGGCCCTTTGTTACAGGTGCAGTGTCACAGGCTGGGACCTGGCTCTCCTCAGCAGTAAAACAGCTGTGCCCAAGGGGTCTGTCAGCAGAGGCAGCAGCATCTCTGGGGTCTGTCAGCAGAGGCAGCAGCATCGTGGGGGGCTGGGGAGGATGGACCCCTCCCTGGGCTGGGGGACTTACATGTGCCACCTATGGCTGGTCACATCAGCAAGGCAGGGACTGGGCAAGGAGCATGAAATAGAGGTGATAAATTATCAATTGTTATCATTCTTAATTCAAGTTGTGAAGGGGCTTCCCCTTCATCTTCCCTGCCATGAGAAAGGTTTCACAACCTCTCTTCAACTCACCGTATTTAGTGGTGAATTAAAAATGGAAATGGAAAGAATTTGCTGAGGCTCTCAAGAAGATGAATGATTGTTTCATGTGTTAGCTCTCCTCTTTCAGCCATGCTCTCTCTTTTATTGCTTCTTACTGCTGGAGTGAGGTAGGTTAGGAAATCCCACAGCTGGAGGGGGCACCTCAGGTGTGGTCACAGGTGTGGTGTCACAGCATGTGGACCCTGGGCAGCTGGCACAACTTTGGGTTTTCATGTATGGAATTACAGAGCTGTTTCCCTCCCTCTTTTAATCTGGGTAATTTTCTCAGCTCTCTGTTCTCTGTATACAAAGATATTTTTGGAATTAAGTTAATGAAATTTATTTTTCCTTGGTGATTGATAGATACGTATCACAAGCTTCCGAGCAAATAAATTCCCCCCTCCTGCTTTCCCTGCTCAGCAGTCACCCAGAGGACTCATGCTGCTGCATTAATCTGTATGCAAGCAATCAGGTTGGTAATCTGTGCCAATAAAGGGATTTATGGTCTCTCAGAGCACAGAGGCTACATTCAATCTTGCTGACAGCCCGAGGGTATGCCCCATTTAGTTGCTGGAAGACAGCAGGGTGTTTTTTCCTCGCTGACTTGAAAGTGATTTCTGTGACCTAAAGGACATGAGTGTGAGGAGAACTAAGGACTTTTAAAGCCCTTGGTACAGAATCTGTTTTGGAGTGCAGAAGGTATCTCTAACACCTGCATGAAACTAATAACAATAGTCCTTTATGTCCCCGAAACTAATCTTAAATTATGATCTGATGCCTGTACTTGCTGTTCTTGTCTATTCTCTTTTGATCTCTGCCTGTTATACCTTGCTTTCATGGTTGTCTCTGCCATTCCCAAGCCAAACTCTACATTAGGTAGGCTCCCCAGCCTGGTTTCAGTCATGTCCTTCAGCCTTTCAGCCTTCCAGCTCTTTTTTAAATTACAATTATTATATATTTATTTTATTTATTTTATTTCATTACTTGGTCACAAATCTACCAAGAGCCACAGGCTGTTTCTGAAGAACGAATGGAAGGTAACTGAGCAAGCAAGGCTCACATCAGCTGTCCTGCTGTTGTTGTGTGGAAGGGCCTGCAGTGCTACAGCAAAACTGCTAGGCTGGAAGTATCCAAAGGGGAGCAGGATTTGAGACAGAACCTTCTTAGCCTCTGCTTCAGCCACCTATGATGACTCCTTGTCCAGCTTTGGGCTTAAATAGTTCCTTATGTTTCACAGAGGGAGCTCAGCTTCTCAGCCTGGATGTGAAGGGCTTCCCTTAGGCCCTGCAGTGTTTGCTGCTGAGTTAATTCTCCAAGGAGCCAGACCCCATTTACATTTGGGGTATGGGCAAGGAATCTCTCCTCTTAATGCCAGGTCCAAAGATGTGGTTTCTGGTTTTTTGGCTGCCCTGGAAATATAATTTTACCTGAAGTACAAGCTTGCACAGGAAATATTTTATTTCTCCACACTTGTTAAACTGGTATTCAAGCTGTTAAAACTTTGCCTATAGCTATTTCAGATTCATTAGATCTGGGATGTGACTTTCAGCTGCCTTAAAGTGTTGTATTAAGTACTGTGATTGTTGCACTAAGGCGCGGTTACAGTAGTTTATTATTTGGAAGAAACTGGGAAAGTCTCTCCATGCCCTCTGGCAGATCCCACGAGGAGATGGTAGGATGGTCAAGACTGAAGAGATGTCCCAGCTCAGTGGGGTCAGGAGGACCACCTACATAACGTGTGTCACTGGGGGCAGCTTCCATCAGCAGTGGACTTAGTACAGTGTGGAGTGACATGGTGTCTTGCAAATCTAAATTTAATCCAGATGACATTAGGTGACATTTAAATGAAAACAGTTTACTGCTTTTAAGAGATTGAAGGTATCAGAATGTTCTTGGAGTGACCAAACTGTCTAGAAAGGGGGAAAAGGCTGTGTCTGAGAAGGACAAGTCAAAGCAGAAAGGGAGGATGATGTTTTTTAATTTTCCTGTCAGCAGCAGGGATGTGGGAGTCCATCCTCATGGGAGACTCTTGTAGAGATCTGTTATTCCACGCAATTTCACCTGTAAACATTATGTCCAATGCATAAATCCTCCATAAACATCCCCTTATACTCCATTACTGGAGTACCTGCTTCACAGACTCCTTCATGTGAGAACACAACCAAACTGAGCAACAAGAATAAAATCTCTAGAATTTCCTTGGCGTCATCCCTCCGTGCTTCATCCTGTGCAGGACACGGCTCCTGCAAGCTTTACCTCCTTCTTCAGCACACAATCACTCCTTTCTCACTTTGACCTTTTTATTAAAACTACCAGGAAGCCCCAAGACTCTGGCTGGGACAGAGCCTCCCATGTCTATAAATAGTTTAAGAAAAATGAAATGCAAAGGTTAGCAGGAGGCTTGCAGAGACTTTGTTAAACAGGTGGCCATGTCATAGTTTCTTATTAAATAAACAGAGCTAGTCTGGAAATCATCCAAGAGACAAAGAGGTGTTGACATTCTCATTTTCATTGCTGCAATTCAAGTTTTAACTGTTTCTTACCACTGAAAAAATATGATTGTGTGCTTTTTGAGCATTAGTGACAGCACAGTGTTATTAAGCAGACTTTCCATCTGAGCACTTCCTGGAGGTGAGTGTTCCTCCAGACCTGTGCCTTCCATGTAGGAAACAGATGAGGGAAGAGATTCCCCATGCAAGGTGAATTCAACAGGAATGAAAGGTCAGGTTCTGGAAGATGTCTGACAAAGCCAAGGATCTCAAAGCGGTTGAGCTTTCACACCTCTAGGAAGAGGAATGAAAATGGAACTTGCCAGAGCAGACTGCATATAAACCCAGGGCAGACAAACTACCTGGGTTGGCTTCATCACTGGGGTGGGGAGAGATGTCTGCTGAAAATGAAATAAGCCACTCCAGAGAGGCAGAGGCGTTGCTAATGGCCCAAAGCTGAGGCAGTGATTAACACAGCATTCATTTTATTTGCACTTTATTCTATTCTTTTAAAGCTGTACGGGGAAGAGAATCTTCTGGGGTCAGAATGAGGAGCAGATTTTCAGTACCATGCTCAGCTGAATGGATGCATAAATCCCATTAGCAGTAATGGAAATCAGTTGTCTAACCCAAGTAATTGAAATTGTGTGCTGAATTTGCTTTCTTCCACAGTAGTAGGTCTGAATCCTGCCTCTTGGGTTGCTGTTGGTAAATAAAATGTGTTTTCTTGCTGCCAGGACTATGCATAGAGGAAATACCATCTTCCAGATTTAGAGGTGTAGTGCAGGTCTGCAGCTGCAAATTCACCAGGACTTTTTGGAGAAGGTCGTTTGCCTGAGGAAGGTGGGGAGAGGGGGGTGCTGCCATAAGGGAGGTGCCAGGCTGTGTATGAACAGGTGTGTGTGGAGCATCAGTTGGTGTCCAAGAGATTGTATTTACATGGCTCATCTTTGCTTCTTGCTGAGGCAGGATTACATGTTTCCGTGTGTTTTCAAAAAAACTACCATTGTGCTGTCCTGCTGTGGTTAAGGACATGAGCCTCCAGGCTAGGCATAAAATCCAGGCCAAGGATTGCTACTTTTTAAAAATTTTAACTGGATTTAACTGGCCACCTTCTTCTTTTGGTAAAACTGGTTTTTCCTTGAGGGCTACTTTGAATTTGCCCTCAGCTTCCAGTGGGATTTTAATGTAGGCCAGGCTTATGTGAGTAAAGGAGGACAGCAGTGAGAGATCAGCAGAGCCTTTACTGACCCCAGATGTTTTCCCCCAGTGAAACTGAGTAGCAGAGGAGTCTTCCAGTAGGTTACAGGCTTTGAGAACCGTCGAGTCATGCATTTTGCTCAGTAATTTGCACCTGCACCTACCCCTTGCAGTACCAGGGGGAAGAACGCCCATCACTTCAGGAGGGATGCACTTAGATGGAACATGAGAGTCAGTAAAATACATGGTGTTGATGCCCCAGGATTGGACAATGCTGATTTGTCACAACTTCTGCTGGATGAATAAATCACTAGTGTGGTTTTTTCCAAAAGCTGAAAGGATGGTGTGTCATGTAGCTCTGGCAGTCTGGAGGCATGTTCAGTTCTGTCCATCAGCCCTTCTGCAAATGAGAAGGAGCAGTGTTGATGAGGAAAAGCTTATTATTCCTGCTGTGTTAACACTCACATGAATAGCAAATGCAGTCCCAGTGGATCAAGAAATTACTGTGAAAGTTGCAGTTCAGACATTTGGGTATGGCTGGGAAAATTTTTACCTTTTTTTTTCCCTAGTTTATAAACCTGGAAATGAGACTGTAGTAGGAATATGTGTCAAAGTTGTTAACCCTTGTCAGATCATATTCTGCAGAAGCATGTAGGGCAAGATCATATTTTGCAAGCTGCAAAGAAGTCAGTGTTAGTGATCCAGACATGAAGCAATCACCCAGATGACAATGTTGGTTAGGTGAAGGGAGAGAAGAGTCTGTGCATTGAGTTTATCCTGAAAGAGTTTGCAGGATTCAGGCACAGTTTGCCTATGAGAACACAGGAAGTGCATAAAGTGCCATATTATGACCAGTTAGAAGGGTGACTGGTCCCAGTGGGCCTTTGTATCTTCAGGTAGAAGAAAAAGAGGTATCCAGGTGGGCTTGGCAAGGAGAGAATCCGTACAGCCCTTCATCCAACACGTCTCTAGGAAGAGAAGCCAGTCAGGTAACACTCTACAGAAGTTCCTCCATTGGCAACACAGCTGGGAGAGATAGATGAATGTCCTTTATCTGCAGAAGGATTGGATCAAGTATCAGGCTTTGTAAACGTGTTGTCTAAATTTCAGATCTAATGTGATTCTTCGGCCTGGAGTTCACAGACCTAATGAGGCTACTGCTAGCTGCCAGCTCTTGGTGTCTCTCTGTGTCTCCTCATTGCTGGGAAATCAAGAGTGACTTGCCTGAACTTACCTTGCAGTGTGAGTGGGTTTATAATGTCACAACTGCTTCTTATGGTTTATCAGTTAATGGTCTTTCAATTAACTTCGATCAACATTGATGTATCCGTAGTGCTGACTTTAGACCATATTGTCCTGCAACACCAGCAGACATAAAGTCACTCACTTGAGTGAAAAAACATAGAGAAGCATGTTGAACCCACAGGGTCATCTCTGTCACCCGGAGCTGAGAGTTTCACAGCAGAGTTATCTTGATGGGACATTCCGTTTTGTTGTAATCTTCATTCTTTTGTGTTTGCGTGGCACATTAGCCTATCTGTGATTTTGCTTGGGTTCATGCAAGATTATGGTTTCATGTCCATCTGCTTATTCTGACCATCTGTTTTCTTCCAGTCCTCTGGAACACCCATAGCATTCCATTGGTCAGAAGTCAACACTGAATGATGCTAGTGGGTGTCAGGGAACATGGAATAAAAACTGTTGCCTGGTGGTTTCTCTCTCCAGCCTCATTATTCTGTTGTGAGATCCAGAAATGATCAGGTGCAGTAAGAAGTGCTGTTTGCAAAGTCTTATTTTACAGACCCTCGTGCAAAGAGAGATCTTCAGAGGCTCATGAACTTCACAGCTCTCTTTTGATTTGGGGCATTAGTGATCAATGCCAATGTCAACTTTCTCAAGGCATCTTTTTTAAGCTTTGATTTTTCTGGCAACTCTAGCTTATCAACTTTATAAGGGTGCTTGTGTTCCAAGTTTGACACTTATTTTCCATGGATGAATGTTATTTCTTCACAGCCTGTAGCTGAGTGTAGGAGATTTTTTTTAGATCATTACTTTTAGGGAAGACTTTGACTTGGGTGTGGTAGTGGAGGAGAAAATTACTGCCTTTTGGTTGCCCACAGATTTATTTAGGCTGAGATACTGGCATACATTTGACTCTACCTAGGTGTTAATAGGTCAGGAGTGAACTGCCTCCCTTGTGTGGGTCCCTGGTAAAAGAAATATCTGCCTTGGCCATACTAATCAATCTCCTCAGGAATCCCAGGCTGGCCCTGTGTATACAGCTGTAAACAACAAAATAACTGAGTGTGCCAAAGAGGCAAATGAGTTATTGCTTGGCTCACCCCAAGTAGTCAAGACCTTCTGTGCCCTTAGCCCAACAACTTGTGTTGTTTTGATATAACTGCATTGAGGGTAGAGAATGTGCAGCAATGGGGAATGGCTGAACCCAAAGGACTCTCTGTACCTTACTAAAAATAGCTCATTTATCAAAAAACCCTGTATTCTTGCAGTTCTGTTAGGGGAATGATAGGACAACTTGACCAAATATATTTAAAATGTGGGCTTTGGGATGGTGCTGGAGGATAGAAGGCACGTTGTTTCTGGTTGCAGTGGGTCCAAATGAACACTTGGCACCAGTAATCATAGAATCACAGAATGGCTTGTGTTTGAAGGGACCTTAAACATGTAGCTTCATACTCCTTGCCTTCAGGGACACCTTCCACCAGACCAGGTCACACCCATCAAATCCACATTTCTCCAATTTCGAAACAAGGATGTTGTGCAGGATAGTGTCAAACACTTTGCACAAGTGCAGGTAGAGGTCAGCTCTCTTCCTTTGTCCCCCAGTGCTGTAACCCCATCCTAGAAGGCCACCAAATTTTTGGGCATGATTTGCCATTAGTGATGCTGTGTTGGCTGTCACCAACCACCTCCTTATTTTCCATGTGCCTTAGCACAGAAGGGAGTATCTGCTCCATGATCTTGAGGCACACCAAGGTGACACTGACTGTTCCTGTAGTTCTGCTGTCTTCTGTTTTTTACCTTTTTAAAAATGGGGGTTATGTTTCCCCTTCTATAATGAGTGGGAGCTTCAGTGGAGTGCAATAACTTCTCCAATATGATGGATAGTGGCTTAGTCACTCCCTCTGCCAGTTCCCTGAGAGCCTGTGAATATGTTCTCAGCTAAATGAATGCAGAGGACAGATTGTGCAATTACTTATCTCTAGGAGGGACAGAATTGGAGAATGAGTGTGATTTATAAATATGGAGGGAAGGATTATTTTGATATTAAAAGCTGAGAAATCAAACACCAAAATACAGAGCTAAGATAGAATTTAATTATTCTTTTCAGTACTTAAAACATCTTGGAGAGGTTTGTCTTCATTTCTATATTCATTTAATAATTTGCATAGCACAACACAAGCTAGAGGTGTTTATGGAACCCTTAGATGTAGTAAATTATAAGGCAATGCCAATTTATCTTGATTAAATCGATATGAAGTCTAAGTACAAAAGATGAAACTTTGCTTCTGGCACTGTCCTTTAGTGTTCTGATTTGAACTGAAACATGTTGGCTGAAAAAACAGGCCTGAATATTTCACAGGTCTATAGCAGGGTGTTGTGCTCCAGTCCCATTTCTCTGTGTGGCTTTCTATTTTAAACAAGGTTGAATTTCAGTGCAGGATACTAAATACGTGTGGTATCACTGCACACTCACGGAAATTGCCTCTATATTTTCTCATACACTAGAAGGAAGTTAATTGCATTGCCAGTTGCTTCATTTGATCTTTTTAAAGGATAAACACTGTCCATTGTGGTTCATGCTACAGAGCGAATCAGGATTTTTATGAATGTGAACAAGATATCTTAGTCACTTAAGAATGAAGGTTAGCATTTCTCAAATTCATTGAAGAATATGGGTGTGTTTTCAAAGCTCAAAATTTAAAAGCTGCAATTAAAATATTGTCCTCTATGTAATTTTTTTAAAATCTGTCATTTCCCCCCTTCCTCAACTCTAAAAAGAATGAGAACATAAAAAACAGAGCACTAGTTCTTTCAGAGTGAGCCCTTGTCCCTAATGCAGGCATGATTTAATGCTTATTGTTTCTTATGCCTACTTAATTCTTCTAACTTTTGGCATGTCCAGAGTATGAAGTCAGTCCAGATTTCAAATGCTTTTTCATTTCCAAAAGGGTGTGTGATTTATATGTTCTGCAACGACTAGGCTCAGGTATGGGAGAGGTAAAATAAGGATACACTCTGAGCAGAAAACTCTTTGTCTAAGGTGAGGTTGCTTGTCCAAGTCAGGAGCTGAGGGGACCTGGAGCTGCTTGGTGCTCTTAGTATAGGAGAAAATTTTGGAGTCTTAATGAAATGACTGTGAGAACTATTAAGTTATGTGCAGGATTTCTGTTGTGTCTTTTAAGCAGTGTCCTAGGTATCTGCACATACGAATTACTTTGACTTCACTGCTCCACCATCCTGCCTACACACTTAATGTGGCGCATTGCAAGTAGGTGCTAATGGCACCATGTGAGAAGCCTTTGCAGGAATGGCTTCTGAACACTGCAACTAAACAAAATGCCCCAAATTAATATCATTATTATTTTTCTGCAGAGGAGAGGCATTGCAGCAAGCAGGTTTTTACAGACAACCTCCAGCTCTCTGCAGACACAGAATCACTTTTGTGGGTGTTCTCGTCTGAAGGTATTAAGTTCTGTTTGAGATTTGCTTTCTGCATGGACTAAATCCCTTCTTTTAATCAAATGCCAAAAATGTCAAAATGTTTTGGGGAAAAAAATAAATCTGAGGGTTTTTTATTTAAGGTTAAGAATAAACTTTTCAGGAGTGCCTAAAGGAAGATGCTGTGGGTTTGATTTACAACGGTGCTTAACTGGTTAAATTAGGGACAGAGGGAGGGAGGGTGAGAGTTACAGAAATGCAAGGGTACCTCATTCTCCTGGCAGTCACACTTGCTAGGATTTTTGACTGTTTCCTGTCATTCTTACTAAGCACTGCTTCGACCCTCGAGGGACTGAAATACTTTTTGCATAAGCAGCCCAAAGCTACACAGGCACAGTAACAAATTTAGCAGATAGGCGGCTTCTCCTGAGAGCAGCCTCCTACAGCTTGTCTCAGCAGTAGTATTTGCTGAGGGATGTCTCGGTGGGTGAAGTTCACAGGCATAGTCCTACACTTTGTGTAGCTTGGATTCTGCTCAGATGGATTTCTCCTGGTTGTTTCTTTGGAAGTGTGTCAGGTTTTGTTCTTCACTCTGCAGACAACTCCGTGTGCCGTGGGAAATCGCTGCATAAACATGTCACTGCAAAGCCAAGTACAATAGTTCCTGCAGTTGTTTCTCAGTTGGGTAATACTTTCAGTGCCCTTAAAACATTGATGTTCCACACAGACACTTTATATAGGTGTCCTGAATGGTCTGGTGGGAGGTAATTTCGCCCACTAGATAGTGCTTCATGTTTGAAAGTGCTGATCTCTAGAACGCTGCCTACTAAGTAAGTGAGCAGGAGTGGAGAGCTGCTTGAGATAGCAAGGTATATCCATGCCATCTACAGGTAGAAGAATGAAGCTGGGAATGTGCAACTTTGGCATCTCCTGTGCTGTGCAGGTTGGCTCTCTTGGATCCTGCTACGGTGGCAATCAGCCCTGCTGTGCAGGAAAGTCATGGGCAGTGCTCTGGGGACAGACCCCCATCCATCCTTCTCCGGCAGGGACGAGAGTGGCAGCAGGGCACCAGCAATTTTGTGGTATATGGCTGAGACTCTCTTACTCTCACTGTAAGTGAGAGCAGCCGTGGGGCTTGTGTCCCCCTGTCACCGTGGCAGGAGACCTGAGCCGTGCCAGTTGTGGGTGCTGTGGTGCTCCTCCGTGGTACAGAAGAGCTTGAAGAAAGTCATCCCAAAACAGGCTGCTGAAAGAGGGTGCTCATAAAATCCCTGTGGTCAAGGGGACAATGTGAAGGTGTTTTATCAGTAGGGAAGGGGCAGGAGGATGTCAGTGCAGCCCAACAGTTTGTCAGGGAAGAGAGAACTTTTTAATTGACTGTCAAACCATAATCTTGGAAACCTGAGGAGAAGAGGCATCAGCATGTATGTCAGCACAGATAGGCATCAATCTTCCCTGGCTAGACAGCAACATGATTACTTCTGGAATAATGTCAACAACTTGGAAGTGCAGTAAGCTGATTTGGCCTGTTTCACATGAAGGGAGGAGGTGGGATGCACCTCCACCCCTCATTTATTCGAGCTGTTTCATTTAAATAGATTATTTAAAGGTATTTTTTAATTAGGAGCAATTTAAACCTGTACCTGTATTTCGAAAGATTTACTTAAATTTTGTTGTGGTCTATTCCAAAATAAGGTCAAACTGAGGACAAATACCATCTTACCCATTTTCTTTCCACGTTTCTTAATGTTTTTGTGATTTCCTTCATCTTAGCCTAGGAGATCCTAGCGAAAGATATAGAGTGGTTGATAGGAAATACTACTAAATAGCTTAAATTTTACCAGCAAAAAAAATTTTCTTACGTTATCTGGAAAATTTTACTTAAGAACAGTTTAGTATGTGCAAAACATTTGGAACCAGTCAGCAGTCCTGCACATCCCATGGTGGGACCTCATCTCCTGACCAGCATTCAGTGCTACTGATGGAGCACCTGAGCAGGGCATCAGTGCCCCTTTGCAGGGAGTTGATGTGTCAGCCAGTGCCAATAGTTTTGGTTGATCCACAGCTGTTGGGTTTAGCTTTGGGGGTTTTTGTCACCATACTTGTTATGCTCCAGATAAACTAAAGCAGTTCTTTTGAAAGGGAAAATGCACTGAGCTGTTGAAACGCTTTGGACAGACAAGATTAGAGATGTAATATACAGTGACTGTGTGACATGAGATTTCTACTGTTGTCATTCTGCCTGAGGAGAGAAAACAGTGAGGACTGTTTTCCGCTGCTGGAATGCAACTACTGGTGAGCTTTCTCTGATGAGTGGTCTCTGCTTTCTTCACTTCAGTTGTGCAATCTCTTCTTGGTTTTGGAGCACCTCATTTTACTGTGTAATGGCAAGGGCCATGCAAATGAGGTGCATTTCGTAAATGAGGTTATGCCAAGACACTGTGATTTATGATCATAATATCACAGTCTTGTCTCAACTTCTTTGCTCAACTTATCCTAATGGCATCTACTGTTATCTGGGAGGAGAGACAGAACCTTAGCTTACAGCTCAATTTATATTAATTGCATTTCCTTCTTACGTGCCTGGACCAAACTTTTGATACTTGTTTTGCAGGAGTTTAGGGAAGGCAATCAGCAATACCATGGCCTGTTGTACAGCACGTTTCAAACAATTAATATGACATTTTCTGAATTAAAAATAACTAGTAGCATAAATGATCAAAGTGGTTTGTCAAAGAAAAAACATCTGTGCTGACTGAAAACCTTTGAAGGCACCAGCCCATTAACACCCATTAAATCGATGATTTATGGGGCTGTGCTGGAGAGCAGGCTTTGTGGGCGTTCTCCAAACACCTTGGGGTATGTAAATTTTATCCCCGAGGTGCTGACAATCATTTAAAAAGCCCTTTGGTGTATCTTACCTTCTTTATCCCCATCTGTTCTGGTTTTGGAAGTGCAGCACTTTGGCTGGAGGCTCCAGTGTGTGCAGGTTCTGTGTCCAGAGAGGAGGTGAGCGTGTGAGCATGGGCTGACTCTGCCACTCCGAACTGCGGGCTCCAAAAGGCAAAATCTGCTTATTCAAGCACATCTTCAGTTGCCTTCCCAGTTGCTGATGGAAAGAGGAGGTGAATGGCTGGAGACAGCAGCCATCAGTGACAGAAGGATGTAGCAGAAGACCTCAGGCAGCCAGCAAATATCTACTGTAGAAAGCAATAGAAAACCAGAGCTTTAGCCCCAAAGCTCTAGGTATGTTGTGCCATTAAGACATTTTTATTCTATCTGCTCAGCTCTATCTCTACTGCATAAAAATTCCTACCAGCCCTTTTAAATTTAGGCAAATTAAGGGCACACACTGAACTACTTGTTATTAATATCTCAGCACTATTTTCTAATTCCCAATTCATACTTGAAATGGATTAAAACTGCTAATCCTTGACAAGGCAGCAAAATTTGATGCTATTTTTTTGATGTGCTCTTTTAAGAAACTTTGGGTTTCTTGTCTATAAATTAAATTTAAACAGAGCATTCAGGGCCCTTTCCAAGTTAGAGAGTAGAGAGTGAAGCTCTGTGTGCTGACACACCACGTCCTTGAGCTTAGTGTGCAGTGTGGCTGGGGAGGGGCTGTCTTTGTTCCTGAAAGGATGTGCTTGTGCTTTGTTAGCTGTCTCTTAAGGCTGCCCATGGCTTCTCCAGCTCATGCCACGTAAGTTGCCTTGGCTCACCTTGGAGAGGGCTTCGACCTCTTCTCTCCCACTGAGCTTTTGCTCCTGTCCCCAGCTCAGGCTCTGCTCTGTACCGTGGGTGTTTTTAATGAGCTGTCCCAGATGTGGGATGTCACTGCTGAGCCTTGAAGAGGCTGTGTTGTTCTGCTGGGAATTGAGTCCTTGCACATTTTTCATTACCTTGCAGCTTAATTTCAGTCTTAGCCCTGTACATTTGTTAATAACATGCTCCTTTATCAAAGGCAGCTGATTATTTTCAGAATATTGCAATTATGTGGCAGTTGTTGCTTTCCTTGGTTGTTGTTCTCTTGTCTGGGAAGCAGTAAACACTGGAAGCTTAGAAAAAGCCTGCTATAGGAATCTGTGCTCTGTGCCCTTCTTAGAACTGAGCAGAGCTGCCCTTTGCTGGAGCCAGCCTCTTCCAACCACACGGGCACTTTTACAGCTCTGGGGAAGCCAACGGGAATAGCTTGTGCCTCCATGCCAGACTGGAGAGCCCTGCTGGCTGCTGGGGTGGGCTGTCACAGGAGAAGGCATCTTGTTTGTGCTGGAGTGGCAGTCTTTGGAACTTTAGGTAAAGCAGGTTTCCAGCAACGACATCTTGACCATGGCTGATGTTACAGTGAACCCTGCATGGGCATTGAGGCATCAGTATAGGTTCCTTTGGGTGGTTTGATTTCTTGTCAAACCCAGTTTTGACAGTTTGACATTTCTGCCTTGTGTAAGGTCAACAACAAGAAATTTTTGAAGCCATTTCATGCCACCACTGCCTCCTTCATCCTGTCTGTTATCCTAGATTTTTTTTTTTGGAAATGTAAAAAAAGAGTTGTTGGTTTTAAAAACCCCTCATAATTTGACAAATAAGTTTAAATGAAAGTTTTTCTGAAGAATGTTTTTAAAATGGCAATTATCACCTCGGACATTTCTGGGAAACTGACAACAAGTTTTGTCAAATCTAAATGACTTTGCAATTAAAAGAGGCAAATTGCTAATGAACCCAAACAAAAGTTTCTGACAAACTGACCACAGTAAGGTTCTTGCTAGCTCTGAAATAAATCCTTTATTTAAGACAACCTGTGATTCCAGGCATCATAATAGAAAGCAGCATCTTGATGTAGATGCATTTTTAAAACCAAGAAAGGGATGTGGGTGGAAAGGGACAAGCACTGTGCATCAGAAGAAGATAAGCCACTGCTGCCTCTCTCCAGCCAGTGCAGGGGAGACCAAAGCAGTGCAAGTTTTAGATACAAATTAATATAGCCAACAAACAGGGCAGCTCTCCTCTTGTCTTTAAAAGTCCCAAGTGCCAAGTTTTTCCTTAGGTATTTGTGGGAAAGCATTGCTTTTGACAAATGTTGGGCCAGAGGTGTCCCCTGCAGCCACTGCAACTGCTTCCCCATGTCCCTTTGCCTTGCAGGGCTCCTTCCCAGTCACTGCAGAGGGAACCGCTGGCTCTCATTCTCCAGCATTGTTTGGCTGTGCTCTGGATTCTGCTGCCTGGACACATTCCTCAGCTTATTACAACAGGTATTTCCTGTCTGTTTTTGCACAGAGAGCAGTGTTTGTCTGGCTGGTTCCTCTTTGCTGGTTCAGGATTATCAGTGTGCTTTAGGAAAAAGTGCACTCAGGCTTCTGTTTCCTTCCGTCTGTCCGACGATACCCGTGGAGGAAGGAGAATGCACCTACGTGCCTGTGAACAAATACCAGCCCGTGTTTCTGTCCCTTTATCACACTTTCTGCACCACTGCTGTGAAGAACTTCTGTCTGACTGTCCTTCAAAGGTTCTCAATTAGTCCAATAAAGTTTTGGAGATTTGGGGGAGAGTGAAACTTGCAATTCCCAAATACCGAGGCTGGGTTGATGGGGTTGGTAACTGGTGAAAGCAATGCTTGCACAGGGCTCTTGTGCTGGTGGATGGGAGTTCCTGGCAGTCATTTTTCATCCCGAGTCCAAACACTTTCCCACCTGTATGGAACACAGAGTGGGCTCAGCTGAGTTTCCTGGAATGCATTGTCCTCTCCCCAGACAACAGCTTTTAAGTGGAAAAAGCAAATGGTGTCTGAGCCTGAATGTGGCACGGGTGGGAGTGAGTGTTGAGAAGTGATTCCTGGCAGGATCCTTAGCCTGGAAAGTTAAATGCACACTAAATTGTCTCAATATAGTGTTTGTTTCACTGCTAGTAAAGCTGCATGCCAGGAAGAGGACAAGACTGGATCTGCCTCGCATTTGAGGCAGGTTTTCACAGTAGGCAGAGCTGGCTCCCATTTACACTGCTGAAAATTCTCTGACAAAAAGCCACTGGCTAAGACACATAATGTTAATTACAGATAATGTCAACTGAAATACCTGGAGGAGACAGGCAATAGCTGCAGTCTGTAGAATCCAAAGGGACTTGTTCTGAGTGGCATTAATTTTTAATGCTTTAATCAGGATAAAATCCCTCTACAAAGTCTTAGGGGGAGTAGGAGTAGTCTGTTTAATTTTTTTAATATGACCTGAAGGAGAAAGCAATAATTTCAGCAATCTCTAGTGATGACAAAGTTCTTAACTGGACAACAGGAAAAACAAACCCCTCAGTTTTACCCAAGACATTTAAAATTCAGCTGAAGGCATACAGAGAGCACCAATGCCATTATCTTTATAAGCCATTCTGTAAGATTTAAATCTCTTGCATGCTCCTTTCTTTTTCTTTTTCTAAGTGAGACTTCATGCTGCCCTGATAGACACTTCTCTGCTAAAGCTGAAGGGTTTTTGCCTAGGAAGAGGCAGGTTTCTCCCCTCTCCTGCTGCTACACTTGTGTAGCCAGCACTGGGGTGAGCTGTGTAGGGAGCACATGCACAGCATGGAAGGGGAGCAGTGACAGGGGACTCTCTGCACCCCCAGCAGCTCCTCATCCTGTCCTGATAAAATCCTTCCTCGCCAGAACACAATGGTGCATTAATAACCTTTCAAAACCCAGAGCTGTATTCTACAGGTGTGCAAGGCATATGGCTTCTCCCCTATTAGCAATTCAAATTTAATCAACTGGAATAATATTCAAAGGGTTGGCTCAGCACGAGCCAACAGCCAAAAAGCAGTTGTCACTTTTTCCTGCTTTTGACAAACATAAGAAAGATCTTTGACTAAAACTTCAATTCTCCTTAAAACCGATATCCCTTTGAATGAAAGGAAGCAACATCCTCTAGAAGTTCTATTGTATTTCTACTGTCACTTCCTAAGAAAACGGCTTTTTATGTCCAGATTTCAGCAAGATCAGAGAGGAAAATATGTTACTTTCCAGTTGAAAAGCAATCCCTGTCACCAAACGTGCTGGAATTCAGCAAAGTGACAAAGTTCAGGTTGATCTGCATATTTTCCCATGTGAGACTTTTATTGCATTTCAATTTAATTTCATAGCATGACACTGTTTGTTGTTCCCTGGCTCTTGCTAACAGCCTCAATATGCTGGATGTCTTCTCCTCTGTCTGTCAAGCAGTGTCAGGTCACTGGGTTTACAGACTTCACTGCAGAGCAGAAGTCTGAAGTGTCTCAGTGCCCTCCTGGCTGCAGCAGCACAACCTTGATAGCCATGGTGGCACTCCTGGGAGGCAGCAGCATAGTCACCTTTAATCTCTGTCAAATCACAGGTACCACAACCCAACAGGAGATTCCCGTCCCTGACCCCTCCCAGCTTAGCAGAGTGGCAGGATGCTGGAAGGGGATGTCCTTGTTCCTCTGGGTGTTTTGGGGGCTCTTCAGTGTTTCTGAGCCACCCAGTGCCACCCAGGGGACTGGCACGGACCACGTGTAACTAATGAACTTGGTCTTTTTCTTCTGGCTGACACCAGGTTTGGCCTGATGGCACTTCACTGGAGCTCATTGATGTTGGTGAAGACAAGATCTGGTCCTTGCCTACAAAATAGCTGTATCCACATCCTGTGGTAGGTAAAACTGCCTCTCTTTTGTGTTTGCCTGTACAATGCACATGGTGCTGCACCCCAGGGTGGCCTTCTCTTATCATCTATGCAGTCAGAGGAAACACTATAGTGACACACAGTCAAGTAACTGTGGGAGGGCTGGGAGACTTCACTTATAATCTCAGATAATTGTGGTCACTTTATTTTTCATTCACATAATAAAGAAAATGTTAAATTACCACGGCAGATAATTATGGTAGTAGTTTTCTCATATTCTGGTTCATTAAATGCTGATTGGCAACAGTTTGCTAACGACTTTCCTATTTCAAAAAATGCCATCATTTACAGGACTAGAAACAGCCTTTTCGTTGAAACCACTTTATCTAGAAGGGCCCTGCTTGACACATGCATTTGATCATAAAAAGCATCAAAAGCATCTGACTATTGCAGAAACCTGAAATCCACATTGCCTGAAGATGGGGAGGTAGATCCTGTGGTGGACAATAAAGTAGGATTTGTCCTATTGTGTAGCCTTTCTGCTACAGCACTGAGGATTTGTACCCACCTGCTGCTTTCCAGGACCAGTTGGGCACAATGACTCACAGTGTGCAGCAGTGGCTGAGGGTTGCATGGGGGATATGAAGTTGTTAGGGATGTGGAAGCACTGTGGGATATGGGACAAACCTTGGAGCTGTGTTTTCATGAGGGTAGTAAGAACATGGCCAGCCTAAGGAAAATACAAAGCTGAAACATGAATGCTGGACTTGAGCACCGGAGTCCATATCTGCCAGGAGCAGACGGTGGCAGGCAGCTCTCCGAGGTGCCTCCTCCTGCCCTGCTGCTCCTGGGGCTGTGCTGCACCCACTGCCTTCTGCTGCTGTCAGCATCCCTGCCTTGCCTGAGAAACAGCATTTCACTGCCCTGAACTTTGTGGATGGGGTTCCTCACCCTGTCTGAGGCTCTTTGATTGATGCAGAACTTGTCTGCAGGCTGTTTGCAGTGTTGTCTGCTGCTGATAAGTTGGTGTGGTGGCCAGTGTGTTTCTGGCTCCTGGCCAGGTACATGCAGCACTTTCTGAGACACCATCTGCTCCTTGCTTGAGTGTTTGAGTGCTGCCAGTCTGCCTTTGAGTGCCATCACCCTGTCCCCTCATGTGAATGGCCTCCAACCTAATTCCAGTAGTTCATGGGAGGGCTGCAGGGAATTGTCCAAGTGCTCCATGGGGCCTTCTATGGGCAGGGTGACACCTGTGGCCCTGCTGGCTCTGCCATGCCCCTGGCTGGGCTGTGGGGATGATCAGAGGGTGTGGGAGAACGCAATGACACTGGAAGGCTGGGAGCAGGACTCTACCACCACCTGGAGAGGAAGACAGAAGGGGTGAGCAATGGTCACAGCTCACAGGGGTGCTGCAAGAGGCAGATGGAGCAGGGCTGCATGGGGATGGAGGCAAACATCAGCCCTCACAGCAGGAAGCAAAGCCCTGGGGCTCCTGATGCATCATCACACGGGACTGTGGGGAGCAGGGATGTGGTGGGGAGCACAAGCAATGCTCCCGCTGCGCTTCAAAGGGTGCAGGTCCTCAATGTGTCTCTCTCAGAGCTTTTATTTTTGTTTTCCTGGAGAAAAGTACGCTTCAGCATCTCTTCTTGCTATGTCACTTGTTCCTCTTGTAGCCAGACAGGGAAGCGTGAGTGCCTGAACATCTTTGTGATTCTGGGGTTGTGGCTCGGTTTGGTTTTTTGGTTTTAATAGAACTTGTTCAGCACTGACAAACAGTGAGCAAAAACTCTTTGGGCACTTTGATTCCCTTGATTGCTGATTTTTGTTTACTTCAACCTCTTGAAAAGCAAAGCACTTCTTATCTCTTCACAAGAGATGAAGCCATTTCTTCAGCTGCAGCCTACTTAAGGGTGTTTTTCTGATGCCTGTGTTTTCCCCTGAGAAAACATGAAACACAATGCAAGGAGTTTAAGCAAAAAGCCAAAGTCCTTGGACTCCAAAGGCATCAAAGCTGAGCTACTTTCCTTTGAAAATAGTCTTGGGTGGGCTGTGATTATTCCTAGGCATTTAAAATGCCACCCATCACAGGTTTTATCCTAGCTAATTTTGTCTTGCATTTCTTGATGTTTTTTGTCTATTATTTTTTACTTTTGATGCAAAATAAGCTCAAATACGCTCCCAGGAGAAAATACAGCTCTGGGAAGTGGTGCAGCTTGGGATCAGGGTGTACAGGCAGCCCTCCTGGGGAGCCCAGTCTTCCCCAGCCCAGCATAGTGGCTTCTGCATTGGTCATGTGTACCAGCAGATCTGTGTGTCCCCGTGCTGCCACCACCCTGGGTGTCCCCTCCCCTCTGTGCTCTAAATCGACTCCTGCATAGCTCTTGCAACAGACTTTCCCCCTCAGCTTGAATGACTACAAACATAAGTGACCCTGGCTGCTCTGGACGTGCTCTCAGGAGCCTTGGTCAGGCCAGCACCTGACCAAAATAAGGTAGTTTTGATATTTCTTCTTCTGAGTAAAAAAAATGGAGTTCTGCAAGTGAGACATTCACCTGCTGCTAGACTGGCATGTGCTCAGTACATTTGGCTCTGGGAAGGAAAGCTAGACTGCTGCAATAATATTGCAGAAAGAAGGCATAAAAGCTTAGTAGGGTCCCTCTGCAGGGAGCTGAGCAGCCTCTGTCTGTCAGTCTGTCTGAGGAAAGTGGTCTTCAGAAGAAGCTGCAGCATTAGCTGAGCCTGTGTCCTGGGTGGGGCGGGGGGATATGAACTCTGCAAACCCAGCTGCTTTTTGGGGTGCATGTGGCATGCAGCAATGATATGGCACAAAAAGCCACAACCCTGGTGGGCTCAGCCATCTCAGAGATGACCAGAATGGCTTGAGGCATTGATGCCCCAAAGGGCTGTGCAGAGCTGCATGTTTTTAATGAAATTGAAACATGAATCCAGTCACAAGGGAAAACCATCTGTAAGTCAGTCTTCAGCTGAGCTGTGCTCAGCCAGTCCCTTCAGGTGGCTTTGGGAAGCATCAAACACTTCAAAAACACCTTGGGCAGGAGGAGACACCAAAAACATCCCAATGTGCTGCAAGGCTGAAGGGAGGGTGTGTGTCCAGGCTGACTGGATGCCCTTCCATGCAGTGCCTGGGGTAGCCTCATCCCTCCCATCACCTGGCTCTTGGTGACTTAGACTAGGCAAGAAACACTGAGGATTTGCTGCAGAAATTGTGTTCACAAAGTCACATCTTGAAGTGTGTTTTTCCTATGGTCCTCACTTCATGCCAGGGGCAAAATCCTCATGTTCCAAAATCTGTCCTGTCCAATTGGCCTCTAAATACGTATCAGGCAAAAAGTTTTCTATTTTCCTACCTAAGTTACCAAAGCAGCTTTTCCTTTTACTGCTTCTTTTCTTATTTTCTCTCCATGTCAGCTACCTATGCAATCTGCTTGTTTGCATATAGTTACTTCATTAGACATTTTTTGTTCAGATTGCTAGTTTTTAGTTTTGAGGGGGTTTTTGTAACATTAAATTTTTAATCTTATCAGTTGGCTGTTGTCAGGATAGTTGCAGACCAAGTGAAAGTAATGAGTTTCAGAATAGAAATAATGAGATCAGAAGTAAAAAAATCCCAGCAAGACAAACAATGGCAAAAACCCCATGAAGGGCAGATTTTATTTTTTCTATCTCACTGCTGATCAGGAATTTATCCTGCAGGAAACCTTGCTGGTAAGTGAGTATGGTGGGTATAAGCTGACCTACAGAAGAACACGCTTCTGCTTTCATTGTTTGGAGTTCCTTGGTGTCCAGAAGCCTTTCTGAACATGGTGGTTCCCTCTGCCAGTGTATCAGGGGTTGGAAGTCTCCAGCTCCCTGTGACTGTGCTGTACTGTGTTGGTGAGTGCTATCCCTGCCTATGCATATCAGCTCTTTCTCATTCCTCTGTAAATGGCAGGGTGCTCTTGTGGGTTGCACCAGCATGAACATTTACTCTTCCCAAGGGGCATGGCCAGCGTTCTGGCACCTGAGAAAGCAGACATGGGTTCCAGGCAGCTTTGAGGATTCTTCCCTCTGGATTTACCCCTTTGTGCCCATGGTGCTGAGTGGAGGAGAAACATGATCCCAACAGGTCCCTTCTACAGAAGTCAGACTGGGCTGTGAGGTACCTATGGCTTGGCTAAAATATTCTGCACACCTTGGACAGCTGACTGTGAAGTTCGGTCCAGTGAGAGCATTAGTGGAAAAGGGAGCTTTTAGGGATGTTTAAACTACAGCTGGGGTGCAGTGGGTTTTATAGTTCCAAACACAGGGAGCTTCTGATAGCTAAAACAATGAAGGGTGCACAAACAGTCACTTTAGGAAGTATCCATGACCTCATCACCCAGCCATCTGTGCCAAAAATAAGGGAAAACAGGCAAACTGAGAAAAGTTGCTGCTGGTGAGTGACACAGATGCTAGATTTATTTAGAGCCTGGAACTAATAGCTGTGCTGAATGATACACAGCTGATTTGGGTGATATATGAATACAATCCAAGTTCAAAAATTCCACAAGACAGTTTTCAAGGCAGGAATGGTTAAGGGGTGCCCTTTACCCATCACCAGCTAAGTGGTGTGTGCTCACTGTTTCAGAGCTACTGTGCCAGTTGGACAGCTGCCAGGCTTGTAATGCTGCTCTAAACGGGATCACTTGCCATGCGGAGTTTTTGCTTTTTCTGTTATCCAAACAGACTCACTTGAATGTTAATTTGTTCCCAGCTGTCTAAGACCCATTTCTGCAAGAAGCTGAGCCCTGTGCCTGCCGAAAGGGTTGTTCCCATCCCTGCTCCACTGGGCTGGGGCTGGAGCCGTGTGACACTGGCTTGCTGCACTCAGGGAGCAATCTGTCATTGGGATATAAACCTCCGGCCACAAAACCATTTCCTTCTTTCAAAGTCCCGTGCTGTTCCCTTGGCAAAAAAAGGGACAGTGGCTTTTCTCTCTCATGGGAGGTGATAACTGGAGAGGGCACATGGGAGTATTTGGAGAGGAAAAAGCCTCTTGGGTTTTTGGAGCTGGGCTGCTGTGATGTGCTCTGGTCCTTGGCCAGAGCCTGCCAGGGGACAGCAGTGACATTGTGAGCGTGGGCAGTTCAATGTGGGTGATCCAGCCCTTGTGGGCTCAAAGCTAAAGCAACCAGGATTCCTGTGCCATCAGCTCACTGCTCCCACAGGGTCCGGGCACCCTGGGCACCCTTCAGGGGCAGGTTGGGGATCCCTCTGGCTCAGAGGGGCCCTCAAAACTTATTTTCATCCTTCTTTTGCCTTGTCATATTCAAGGTGGCAAAACAGCAGACAATGGCCTTGGCCTGGGTTCCAACAGGACTGTTTGACATCCCCTTTCTGGTTCTTTTGAATGTTTGCTGTATCTTTTGATGGAAATATATAGGTTTTTCAAGTTCATGTGGCAGAAGGGAAGACAACCAGGGGATGTCCTGAACTGCTCAGGGGCTGCAGGTGGGAAGTGACTAAAATATTGATGGACACTAAAGCAGGTGGGAGAGGGCAGCAATGCAAAAGGCTTGGTGAGAGGCAAAGGTTCCCTGCTGCTGAGGTTAATACACTGTGTGTTTGGCATGTTCTGTTGTCAGCCTCATGCCAGGGCTCTCAGTGCTCTGGGCAGGTGCAGTGAGAGGACTCCAGGCTGTGGTAGTGGTACCACACTGATGCTTGGTGTGAGGCACTGGAGCCATGGGGATGCACGGGAAAGAATCTCCCCTCCTTGTGTCCACTTGTAGGTGTGTAAGCCATTGGAAAGTCAAAAGGCACAGGCAAATCTCTGTTGGGTGATGTGTTTGTCAAGGGGCTGGGATCTGCACTGAAGCTTCACTGCTTTGATTAGAAGGAACCTAAATAGCTTCAAATTTACCTAAATCCTCCTCCTTCTGCTTAATTTCTCTATCAATATTTTTGGATGCTTAAAGAAAAATGCATTTTTTTGGTGTCTGTTTTTAGCCAAGGAAAAGAAATGGAAGACTGTTCAAAATTTGATTAAATATTTAAAGAACAGTTTTTATTTAGAAACTGGCACTTTATCAAGTTAAACAACTCATTAAGCTCATAATCATGCTCCATCTTTTGGGGCACAATGCCTTTTGCATCTTTTGAAATGGGTATTTGTGTCATCACTCAGCACGTGCAGAGGGGAAAATAATCTTCCATTGCATTGTTTCATTTTACTGCTGACTGAAATAATATTTTCAATATATTTTTCATTGTTTATTTGCATTCTTTTTTTGACACATGACTTACAGAGGAAATTTGAAAACAAGTCAAAAAATTGAGATCCCTGATAAGCTTCTGAAACTCCTTAAATATTCAGCTTGAATTTTCTTTCATCAGTTGGTTTGAGTAATTGCTTTTTCACTGCTAGCACAGGCAGTCATTGCAGCTTTGAGAATTGCTGGAGCCTTGAGGCCCTTTTGCGGTTATGTGATCAAATAATTAAAGGTGTGGCTTTTGCAAAACAGCAGTGGTCAGTTCTGGGGATGGAACCCACAGAAAGCCCTGTGAAGGCCAGGAGGAGGAATTGAATCCTAGACCTGTGTAAGGACCGGGGATGTCAGGACAGCTCCCAGACACTGGATGAGATAGGGGATCGCGGGCAACCACGGCGCCTGTTGCAGTAGTGGCATCCCAGGCGTGACAATTGAGGCTGTGCCTTCCAGACCCCAAGGACTGTCTTTGCAGGGTGGGAAGTGAGTCCTCTGCCACATTCCACATGCCAAGCAAGGATCCTCTCTGTGTCAGCCGGGTGATCACTGCAGGGCTCTGTGTAGTAAGTCAGGGTACACCTTTATTAGAAGTGCTGTTGCCATTCATTAGCCTTACTGTGTGCACAGTAACAGTGATTTGAGCAGAATTGTTCTCCCCCAGTCTTACATTCAAGGAAAGTTCTCCTATTTTTGTTACCTCTGAAACTAAGAGAGGCAGGCTGCAGTTTTGTTGAATGGTGTGTCTGCTTCCTATGACAAGGCAGACTTACAAATGCATTGCACTCATAGACTGCAAGATGTGACAACGTTTTAAAGCCCTGTATCCTTTTGCAAATGTCATCTTTTTCGTGGAATGACTACAAAAAGTGGGTTATTTGCATGAAGAGACTCACAATGAATGTTTGCAGTTTAATCTTATAGCATATTGTCGCTGTGGGGACAGACAAAGATGGACACAACACTTCAAAGTTCAAGTGTCAAAAGCCAAATCTTTATTGCACACAGCTTATATTTATATGGTTATCAGAAGGCACCATGTTTAATTCCAGTTGTAACTCATTTCATTGGTTGGTAATGGCTAGTGTACATGTTCATCAAAACTTTTCTCTCTAACAGTGTTTACATATTTGTTACCTGGGTAAAGAACAATTTCTCACAGGTAAGAATCTTTCTCCTCACAGGTGCAATCAGCTCCCACAGGAATAGACTGAGACGCAGGCTGATTTACTGTTACCATTCCTTATCAGGCTAGCTGTTAGCTATACTTAGCCAAAGTAACAAGGCCTGAACCATGATTTTACAAGGCCTTTCTTTTGTAAAGTTTTACCTCTATGTGACAGCCTGTAAGTACGGCTGTAAAGGATAGTGACTGCAGCAGCAAAGCCATCACTGCACTTTATGTGTTGGGAGTGATAAGGTTATATCAGCAGAGCAAGCAACTGAGCAAAATCTATTGTTGTTTGTGGGTTGGAAGGCAGTTTGATACCAAAACATAAAAGACACGCAACCAGATCATTCTTTGCTCTGTGCCTCATACTTGGAATTAGTGCCCAGCTTTTTCAAAGTTGTTTCGTGCTACTGCTGACAGTTCATTTACCACGAGGAGTCCAGGCATTTCCTGGCATCCTAAGTTAGATCCTGCCTATGTCTCAAATCCCTGAGAGCCATGTTTCCTCAAAGGGAACTTGTAAGAACACACACTTTCTCTGTCAAACCTTTCCCACACCAGTTCTTTCCCAGGGGCTTACCAAATACAGGGTTGCACCAGCTGAGTCTGACCCACTGAGGTCTCCTGCAGCTCGGCCCCCTTCAGCCTCTGCACTTCAGCAGTGCCTTTACATGTGTCACATATTTTTGGTTTTTTCTTGGGTTTCTTGTTCTTTGTGGTAGTTCATGTCAGAAGCCTGATCAGCTTGTCCCTGCTTGTTGGTGTGTGATAAGCAGTTGTACAGTTAAGATCAGCTCCAGGGTCAAAGTCTCTGAGGATTAAGTCTCTGTCTCTGAGTCTCTGTAACTGCTGGTACTAATTAAGTTTCTTTATACCTATTAATGCCAAGTAAGGGAGCTTCCTGCTTTGCCTCTCATGTTGCCATTGACTATTTCCAGGTTCTCATATTGGCTTTCCATGAACCTCCTTTTCCCCTGGGCAATACAATAGTCATCCACAAATCTTTCCAGGGAGCAGTGTGCAAGAAAACATGCTTCAAAAAATACCCAGAGTACGGGCAAAGTCTCTTACACACGCAGTGAAGTTTGGTTTCTTTCTGAGCTAATTCCCAATTCACTGAGTAGGAGGAATATTCACAGGTGTTACTGTAATGTGCTGGTTCTTGGAGATCTGAAATGGTGTTTCTTTCTCATAAAATGGGGACAGCATATGTAACCTTATGCTGAAATAATGCAATGCATCAGTGAGCTATTCTTTTTTTGCAGAGATGAATATTTTTTATTAAATGAGGTATTTCTTCATCCCAAATTTTCAGAGCAGAGTTATTTCCTTGGTGAATATGAGTAATTCACACATATTCTGCTATATTNAACTAAGAGAGGCAGGCTGCAGTTTTGTTGAATGGTGTGTCTGCTTCCTATGACAAGGCAGACTTACAAATGCTTTGCATTCATAGACTGCAAGATGTGACAACGTTTTAAAGCCCTGTATCCTTTTGCAAATGTCATCTTTTTCGTGGAATGACTACAAAAAGTGGGTTATTTGCATGAAGAGACTCACAATGAATGTTTGCAGTTTAATCTTATAGCATATTGTCGCTGTGGGGACAGACAAAGATGGACACAACACTTCAAAGTTCAAGTGGCAAAAGCCAAATCTTTATTGCACACAGCTTATATTTATATGGTTATCAGAAGGCACCATGTTTAATTCCAGTTGTAACTCATTTCATTGGTTGGTAATGGCTAGTGTACATGTTCATCAAAACTTTTCTCTCTAACAGTGTTTACATATTTGTTACCTGGGTAAAGAACAATTTCTCACAGGTAAGAATCTTTCTCCTCACAGGTGCAATCAGCTCCCACAGGAATAGACTGAGACGCAGGCTGATTTACTGTTACCATTCCTTATCAGGCTAGCTGTTAGCTATACTTAGCCAAAGTAACAAGGCCTGAACCATGATTTTACAAGGCCTTTCTTTTGTAAAGTTTTACCTCTATGTGACAGCCTGTAAGTACGGCTGTAAAGGATAGTGACTGCAGCAGCAAAGCCATCACTGCACTTTATGTGTTGGGAGTGATAAGGTTATATCAGCAGAGCAAGCAACTGAGCAAAATCTATTGTTGTTTGTGGGTTGGAAGGCAGTTTGATACCAAAACATAAAAGACACGCAACCAGATCATTCTTTGCTCTGTGCCTCATACTTGGAATTAGTGCCCAGCTTTTTCAAAGTTGTTTCGTGCTACTGCTGACAGTTCATTTACCACGAGGAGTCCAGGCATTTCCTGGCATCCTAAGTTAGATCCTGCCTATGTCTCAAATCCCTGAGAGCCATGTTTCCTCAAAGGGAACTTGTAAGAACACACACTTTCTCTGTCAAACCTTTCCCACACCAGTTCTTTCCCAGGGGCTTACCAAATACAGGGTTGCACCAGCTGAGTCTGACCCACTGAGGTCTCCTGCAGCTCGGCCCCCTTCAGCCTCTGCACTTCAGCAGTGCCTTTACATGTGTCACATATTTTTGGTTTTTTCTTGGGTTTCTTGTTCTTTGTGGTAGTTCATGTCAGAAGCCTGATCAGCTTGTCCCTGCTTGTTGGTGTGTGATAAGCAGTTGTACAGTTAAGATCAGCTCCAGGGTCAAAGTCTCTGAGGATTAAGTCTCTGTCTCTGAGTCTCTGTAACTGCTGGTACTAATTAAGTTTCTTTATACCTATTAATGCCAAGTAAGGGAGCTTCCTGCTTTGCCTCTCATGTTGCCATTGACTATTTCCAGGTTCTCATACTGGCTTTCCATGAACCTCCTTTTCCCCTGGGCAATACAATAGTCATCCACAAATCTTTCCAGGGAGCAGTGTGCAAGAAAACATGCTTCAAAAAATACCCAGAGTACGGGCAAAGTCTCTTACACACGCAGTGAAGTTTGGTTTCTTTCTGAGCTAATTCCCAATTCACTGAGTAGGAGGAATATTCACAGGTGTTACTGTAATGTGCTGGTTCTTGGAGATCTGAAATGGTGTTTCTTTCTCATAAAATGGGGACAGCATATGTAACCTTATGCTGAAATAATGCAATGCATCAGTGAGCTATTCTTTTTTTGCAGAGATGAATATTTTTTATTAAAAGAGGTATTTCTTCATCCCAAATTTTCAGAGCAGAGTTATTTCCTTGGTGAATATGAGTAATTCACACATATTCTGCTATATTTCCTGTTTGATTCTAAGGGAAATACTTGCAGCATCCAGCCTAGAGGGTCTGATCCCCAATGGGAGGCTGACATTACTTGAAATACCAAAGAAATATCTAACATTGCAGTTGTTATTGTCGAAACTCATGGACTCATTTAGACTGGAAATGATCATCGAGTCCAAACATTAACCCAGCACTTCCAAGGCAGCACTAAACCACGTCCCCAAGCACAACATCCACACGTGTTTTAAACCCCTCCAGGGATGGTGACCCCACCCCTGCCCTGAGCAGCCTGTTCCAGTGCTTGATAACCCTTTCTGTGAAGAATTTCTTCCTAACATCCAATCCAAACCTTCCCTGACACAACCTGAGGCTCTTGCCTCTTGCCCTACTGTTTGCTATTCGCGAGAAGAGACCGACCCCCACCTTGTTACACCATCCTTTTGGGTAGCTGTGGGGAGCAGAAAGGTCCCCCCCCAGCCTCCTTTTCTCCGGGACAAACACCTCCAGCTCCCTCTCCACGGCAAATCTTACACTGTTGTAGGATGCTAACACTGAAATGACAGGGGTGAGGTGAAGTGTTAGCAGCGCATTTTCATGGGTGGGAAAACCAAATGAGAGCTGTTAAAACTGAAGTGAAACCAGCAGTGATGCAGCAGACTGTAGTGGGTTACAATACAGGAGAAAGCTTAAACATGTATGGATATTTTATAACTCCATCATAGGATATTTTAAAGCTCAGGGCAAGCAGCAGTGAGTAAATACTTAGGGCTATAATTTTTGCACAGTATTTAGTCATATATTAAATGTTTTCTATATACTTCTCTCCCAGAATCCAGCCTGCAGGGAAGACTATTCTGCTTTTCTGGAAAGTGCTTGTCTAGGTCATCGAACAGGTTAGGATGTGCTTATTTACCCTTGATGCAAAGATTGCAATGCTTGCTGGAGGGGCAGGTGGGAAGGGGCTGCCTAGACCAGTCAGTTACAGCCCCAGGTGATGACTGGAGGTTGCAAATAAGTAAGCAGAGTCCTGGAATTTGTTCCCAATACTGAATATGTTGTGAATTGGGCACTAAAGCAGGAGATGTATGTGCCCATAAACAAGCCCAGCTATGAAGAGAACTGTGTGCAGAGATGTGCTTGCAGCTGTGATTCAGCTGTGCACACGAGGTAGGGAGTGGTTTTGATGCCTCACACACACTCTTGTGTCCTGTTCTCCTCCTACTTGTGGTGGCCTTTCAAGTAGATTTACTTCCTAAATAAAAAATGCTGGACAGTAAATGTAAATTGCAGTAATAAAGTAATTTATTCACTCTTGTTGTGTTTACTATAGACCTTGAATAAGAATAGATGTACATTTTGAAAGCCTGACTGCCTCTTAAATCATGAGGGTGAAGGATTCTGTTGGATGCTAAATACTGCAGATTAGAGCATACATTTCTTATAAATGTTCAACAATTTCTGACTGGCCATGATTTGCCTTTATTTTCACTGGTACCAGCCAGGACTGGAAAGCACAGAGACACTTTCCATTTGATCTGTAAACTCAGATGTAGCCTATTCTATCATAGCAGATGCAACTTCTTTTGTTGGAGGGACACCATGATCAGGTCTTTCTCACCCAACAGCTGACTGAAGGACCCATCAAGCTGCACCTAGGTGTAGTGAAAGGTTCGACTGCTTCAGCAGCCCTGAATTGCAGCCCAGCTCCCCAGCACGATGACTGCCTGAAAGGGAAACCCTGCAACCAGGCTACACACCCAGTTGTCTCCTAACCAGTGCTGTCCTGCATAAAGGTATGCTGCTATTTTAAACCCTTGTTACCGCAGTGATGTGGATGTGTTATAACCACCCTCTCTACTTTTCATCTGTCTGTCACTAGCTGGCAGTTGTTGATGATTTATAGGATTAGATTTCAGACCTCATTAACCAACATAAGAGCATCTATGTGCTAATTTAATCCTGTCAAATATTATTTGTAATAAACAAGCTGGTAATTTTACCCAGTGGAGTTTATTGACTAAGACAGCAATGAGGCAGTGCCCACACACTGATCTGGTGGGTCTGTCATTAGTGAGCAGGCTGGGTGGTACAGCCCCATGTGCTCCTGGAACCCTGCTCAGCATTTGTCAGATGAGAGAACCAGATTCAGCTATCCCTGCTACTGTCAATGGAATGGTAACACTCAGAGCCCTTCCTTTCCCTGGTAATTCCAACATCTTTAAAAGCATCCTCGTAACACAGCCCTACACATGGGTATTTTCTTTTTACCTGAAAGCTCATACCAGCATTCATAACTTAGGCAACAAAACGTTATTTAAAGAGCCTAAGGTACCATCTGTTAGCAAAGCAAGGAAAGTAGAAGTATCTGAAGGCACGGCTGGTCCCATAGCTCCTGGCTTTGGGTGCTGGGACCCAAATTTCCTTTCAGTAGTGTTCCACATTTGCTCTGAACTATGGAGTGCTTGGAGGTGACATTCTCAACCTGCCTCATGTTCATGCCACCCAAGTCCACCTCCAGCGTGTGGTTTTTCTTCCTTTCAGGAAGCAAGGCAAGGTTATTGATCCCACATCCCTGCTTAGGGCAAATCACTGTTGCCAGGAAAAGTTCCATTAAAACACTGCTTGTCTTACAGCCAACTCTGGGGAGTCAAAAATCAGTGAGTAGAAACTCCAGAGAGCAACAAGGCCCCAGGACAGACCTTGTTCTGCTTCCTGGCTGGCCAGTGAGACTGGATGCTGAGAGCATCCCTCTCACCTTAGGATGGGACTGTATTTTTCTTTACTTCAAAATAGCTACAGTTCATAGAGTACAATTGTAAAACTAGAAGACAATCCAAGTTCTCTGTGATGGGAGTGCTGGGGTCAAAGAAAGAAGGTGGTGCTGGAGAAGGCCTGTGCATGCCGGGCCAAGGATACACGAGGTTCATGTGAGCCCCAGCCTGTGCCTGTAAAGCCATAGAGGAAAGGTTCTGGAGAGAGCTGTGTGCTCTCCAGGCTGCTGCTGGGGATGCTTGGGGCAGGAGCCACCTCCAGCACGTCTCACACTCCTGCTTCCACTGGGCACAGAGTGAGGAATGGGCATCCCAGCACTAAGGATTTGTTACAGGACTCAACACTGTTGTACCAGCCTGGGATGTTTGTTACAAAGGCAGGCTGTTGGTGCAATATAAATAACAATAAACTCTGCTGGAATAGCAATTCTGTGGTTAGGCCAATTCCCCATATTTAGAAAAAATTATTTCTATGTATTTATTAAAGTCTGCAACTGCTGTGGCGAGGATTGATACCACTGGTACCCATTAGATGAACAGATGGTGCTTCTCCTGTGTTTTGCTACTGCTGTCACAGATGGGGAGAGCTCCTGTTTGAGGAAAACCCTGTTTGGCAAGTGTTACCTGCTGGGGGTTGGGATGAGGAAAGCAGCCTGGATGTCAGGCCCTTGCAATCTCCATCCAAGAGCCCATGATCACTGCAAGCATCCCCAGTAGTCAGGGCAAAGCTAGCTTCAGAGAAAAGTGTCATGAACCTTCTGTGCTTCTCTTTAACACCTCTGGTCTTCCACCACAGCCCAGGCAGATTTACAGAGGGAGGGAGGGTTTTTCAGTGGTGGAAGCTTCTGCAGTGCTTCCCTGGCACGGTGCGGTCTCCACCGGCGGGGCAAGGTGTGTGGCAGCAGTGCTGTTCACTCCATCCCAGCAGAGCCCAGCGGGACCCAGCCGGTTGCTGCTCCAGCAAGGGCAGCCTTGGATTGCCCCTGCTATTCCTCCACCTTGGCATCCGCCCACAAGACTTGGCTGCAATGCCCCGGGTTTTCCCAGATACTAACACTTAGGGCACATCTATCCTGAAATAATCTGTCCTGGGCCCTTAACTTGCAAACCAGGTAGGCTGAGCTTTTGTACTGCAAAGGCACGTGGGGCTTTTACTTGGGCAGACTTGTTTTAGAGTAGCCAGAGCTGCTGTGGATTGCATTGAGAAGGAAGATTTTTGAAGTAATTTCCAGGTTCCTTTCCATTTTGCTCCCTGAGCAGCTCTAAAAGCTTTGTTTGGCACATCATAAAAGCTCTTGGGTGGTTTGGCAACCAGACGAGCAACCAGTTGTCTTGTCCCAGTAACCAGGCCTCTATTACCAGCTCCCAGCTTAAGCTCCTGTGCTGGCTGGGTGTATCTCCTGACACTCATTGAAGCTGTCATGTTGCCAGAAAAATGTTTCAGCAGCTGCAGTCTGACTCCAACTGCTCTTAAAATCCCATTTACAGAATTTCCTCTCTGCATTGCAGGGAGACCTAAGCAATGTGCTTAGCTGTTTGACAGGCTCTCCTGACAGCTTCAGCAGTGAAACATGGCACGAAAAGGGCAGCATGGCCTGTGATCCTAAAATATTCTTGTTCCTCTGTACTTGCCATTGATTCTACTGATCAATTTCCCAGCAAGACTAAGTCTAAATAATTTATAGGTAGGGATCTTTCCTGCTCTGAAAAGCTTCTTAATAGATTTGTAACTTGAAGGAACATTTTCCATTTTTTTAATGATAGAAAAAAGTTCTGCAGATGGTCACCAATATCAGCATTTCTCCAAAGGTCACAAGCCTAAAACTTTTCAGGATTTATTTTTATTTCTACTTAATATATAATTTGAATGCAGAACCAAAATAATGGGAATGAAATTCAGAAGAATTGAAGCAAACGGGCTTTGTTTCTACAGAAGCCTGTTAATGAGCAGAGTATTGATATTCACTTTAGGAATGGGCCTTGGAAAGTTCAGTAACAGGATTTCTATTATAACTCTACTGCCTTGAAGCTTAATTTACCTCTGCAGCATCTTCAGTTTTGAGATGATCAAGCAGTAAAGAGGTTGTCCTTTGCTGGGAAATGCTTCAGCCTATTTCTGCATGGTGACAGAGGGACACCCAAGGTCCCCAAGGGGACACTTTGTCGCTGCACTAACATCCAAACTTCTGAGTGCCCTGCTCCGAGCCGGACATGCAGGTGCTCAGGGGTGCTCATCTGGCTCAGTTACAGCTTGTCAGCTCCATACCACCTTGGACCCATAGAAATCTATTTTCATAGATGTTTTTATTTCATTGCTGAATGGAAGTATATTTATTTTCAGATTGTTTTTCTTTTCCTGGAAAGGTTCACTAACCATTTTTAAGCAAAGGCTTGGCTGCCCCTGCATCACACCCAGCAATCCCTGCTCTTTGCCACACTGTGGGCACTTGAGCCCAGACACAAAGCCTCTGTGACCCTCACTGACCCAAACCAGGCACCTCCAGCCAGCTGCTTTCAGGGGGCTTTGCCAGGGGAGTCTGGGGGTGGTGCCAACGCCTCCCACAGTGGCCAGAGGGGATGTGTGTCCCAAGCTGCAGTGCCACTCTCGCCTTCTCCTGTTTCCCAAATGTCCCCTCCACTTAACCAAGGCAAGTTAAAGAATGATACTCAGATGATTCTCAGTACCATCTGCCTAAACACTGCTTTTTCTAGAAAGTCAATTAAGCTATAGTCCTTCTTTGCAGAGAATGATGGCTGCACTCTGATGAGAAATGCACTTGATAATTTAATAGGCATTTTGTCTTTTTCCTAACAAGATGTGTTGATTTCTGAGAGGTCTGTTATTCACTAAGAGAGGAAAATATATGAATGAAGTAAAACATAGAACATTCGTTAATGTGAAGGATGTTTAATCTCTGTGAACTAAAAACAAAGCTTGTGAGCTATTCGGATTATTGGCATTTCCTAAATTTCTTTATCATTCAGATGTTGGGACAGTGGGTGGGGAAAATGGAAGCTCTTTAAAAAGAGTTGTTCTGAAATAATGGAAAAAATAATGTTTTGACTTTTGAAGTAAAAAAAGGAATGCTTTCAAGGTCAAAGTCAAAATGTTCAATAATTTTTTAGGGCTCTAGTTTGAATGAATCAGTCCCAAGCTGCAAGAGGATTCTTGACATTTCAGTTCACAGAAGTTTTTGATTGTCTTTGGTGCTGGAATATAGAACATTTTCAAAGTCTCAAATGTAATATGATTGGAAAACACTTTTCCACTCAGCCCTGGTAAGACTTCCCAGGAAGGGGGTGAAGATACAGGCTCCCTGTCAGAGCACAGGAGCTCTGCTAAACCAGCATCTCCATATTCTTACTCTTAGAAAATGCTTTTTCCTCCAAACCAAATAGTGGAGGGCTGGAGGGAAGAGCAGGAGACAGTGACACTGTCCCATGCTGGCTGGTGACCCTGTGGTGCCTCTGGTGCTCAGAAGGTCTGAATTTAAGTCTTCCTCTGGTTTGGATCTGCTTCAAACAAATACAAGCATCTCCTGAAAGCACTGGCCTTCTCAGGGCCTCTCTGCTCATCACTTGCAGTGGACTCTTAGAAGAATTTGACTTAATTAACGATTTAAGCCTTGTGGAATGGAGACTGACACCCAGGTGAGTGTTGGGCAGAGTGTGGGTGAGCTGTGGGGAAAGGGAGAGGCTGAGAACGAGCCACATCAGGAACCGACCAAGGCAGGGCCATGGCAGGAATCAAAACAACAGGCCAGGGTGAAGAAAGCCACAGGTTTACATCTGGCAAGCCCTTGTTTTGCCTCATCCTGTTTTCCTAATATAAGTTAAATATGGAAAGTAGCATGTCACCAATATGGGGCCACATTTTTGTATTTACTGTAAATCCCCCTGTGCAGCTGGTAGACAGTCCCAGCATGGTTGCAGGGCTGGAGCCACCTTGTTGTGGTGCCTGATACCAGAACTTAACTGAAATCCTGCAAAAAGCAAGCAGCCTGTCATTCCTCGGCCACAGCACCCTCTTAGCAGCACTGCAGGAGGGTCCGTAGGTCTGTGACTGACACAGTGGGTTCATAAGCAGTCACTGCCCACCAGGCTGTACAGCATCTGCAGGGGGCCAGCAGAAGAGATGAACCTCTCTACTACGTTGCAGGGAATGCTTCAACAAACCCAGAACATACTCTGAAATTGAGCTTCCACCCCAGGAAGAGGTCACATAAACTGGTAAAAACTTTAGGGATCTCCACTGTATTTTATCCAGGATCCCCCTGGCACAGCTGGGGTCCTGTCAGTGCCCACATAGGCACAGCCTTGGGCACCATCACAGCACCAGGCCAGAGCCCTTCCTGGTGAGCCCTCTCATCCAGGTGTTGCAGGACGTGAGCACAGTCTCCCACGGTGGTCTGCTCCTCTTTCTGCCCTTCCCTGCCTTGTGAGCATGTTTTTCTTGTGACTCCTTGAATCTTCTTTAAGCCTCATCTGCACTAGAAATCTATTATACATCCTAAACCAAGAAATTCTGTGGTAGGATTGCCACATAGGGAACCTCTTCCCTTGGACTAAGTACCTGCAGAGAGAAGTGAGATAAAAATCATGCACAACTGTTCTGCAGAAATGGGCTTACTTTTGCACTTTGTTGCTGAAGAAGATTTGGGGCATTCTGATGTTTTATGGACTTGACTAATGACTCACCTACAGTTACTTTCAAGTCTGGAAACTTGCCTCTCTGCAGCTCAAAGGATGTCTGAAAGATCAACCTCTTGATCTGAGGGGCTGAGTTCAAGATGTCCCAGGAGGAGTGATGGAAATCTGCTTGTCCCAGGACTGCTCCTGGACATCTGCTGTGCTACCAAACATCCCATTGCTTTGCTTTCCCTTGCCAGGAGGTTTTCCCTGGCAAAGGGCTGGGAGAGGCCCAATAATCCAGTTGGCTGTGGCACAGTTAGTAAAAGACAGAGCACAGTTCATAAAGGACACCAGGTTTTAAGATGCTTTCGGGTAGCTTGAGAGCAATGTAAGGTTTATGTTGCAGTTACTAATGTGATATAGGTTCCTTAGAGGTTTACTGGTCTCTATATTCTTGATGTTATAGTTCTTCCTACTGAGTTGAAAGCTCTGTATATAATGTCCTGAGACTAAACTCTGATGGTTTTTGGAACTGTGTTTATGTAAATGCCAGAGAGAAGAACAGAGATTAAAACTGCTGAGATTATGCTTGAAGCAAGAGCAAACAGACGGATTTCATTTTTAGGACACTGAAGAAATGCAAAGTGGCCATCTGCCAAAGGTTCCTGTGAGCTCTCAAACAGTACTGTGAGGTAAAACAATATTGTAATTTAACCAGAGGGTGAGTAATGCTGCTTCTGGCAGCTGCACAGGGGCTGGAAATATTTGCACAGCCTACACCTATGGATCTTCTCAGGATCCTGTTGGCAGTGCTCCTAGGGAAAGGTCAGGTCCTGGTACCTGGGCAAGGACCCAACTGTTGTGTTCTGGGGCTTCAAGGATCAGTGTTGTTCTGGTGTTGACAGAGATCCCTCACCTGAGCAACACCCAACAGAAGCCCCTGGAACAGTCCCAAGTACCCTTTAATTGGAATGTATGATTCATTTAAAAAAAAAACCAACATGTTAAATTACTGCAATTGTTGAGGCAAGGACTGAATGAAATGGAGCTTCTTCATTTGATTAAAAGCTGTAAATTAGTTTTGGAACAGGCTTGAATCTTGCAGCTGGATGGGACTAAACTTTCAATCCCTTTGCTGGTGTGTACCACTTGGCACCACAGGACTCTGTGCTGAGCTTGCTTGCATCACATGCTTTTCACCTGCATTTTATATGGCAAATCCTCTCCCTGCCCCTCCCCTTCCTACCTGTGAAATTGCATCTTTGAGTTTAGATAAATTTAAATAAACAGATGTATTTCCTGTGTTTCCAAAAGGCCCTCCTGAAACGTGTACACCATTCAAACACTGCTTTAAGACATCCCTTCCCAAGGCACAGCCAGAGCTCAAGGCCAACTTCACACCATTGTAATTCTGAGTGATTAAAATTTATGGTGGCTAATCTGTCGGAAAGCATATGTTAGAGCAGCATTCAGCTGATCAAGTGCATTATCTGATTACTGCTGGTAACTCTGCTGTGTGATCTACAGCCTGATTCTGAGTGGAAGGTATTTAGCCTGTGGCAGCCTATGAGACTAGAAAGAAATAATAAAACCCAGTGTAGACTTGGAGGAAAAGAGAAAAGTTATTGAAAAGCAGCTGATGAAACAGTAGAGGTGTTACAGCTCCAGCAGCAGTAATCAAGAGCCCTGCTAAATCGTTGGGCTGTGTGACCTTGGCTGGGAGCAGATATGGAATGAAGGTGCCCAGCTCGGGCTAGCAAATGAGGAGATAAAATAGCAGCCTTTTAAAACTGATCCTGTTCAAGGATCACTGTTCAAGGGTACCACAAGGGATTTCCAAGGCAATTTTTTTGCAGAATTTAATTAAAGTGCTTTGAAATTTCTGGGAAGTGAGAAATTGCTTGGCAGGATTGTTGGATTTTGGCACCGTGAAGGCTGAAGAGTGAGGCCTCACTGGTGGCTAGGCAGTGGAAATGTATTTGGCTGGGTCTCATTTTGGAAAGCCTGAGGATTGCCATCAGCAGTGTAGGCATCCCAGGCATGGAGGGATAGTAGGAGGTAGGGATCAGCAGCCAGGCGTAGACAGGCTTGGCCCTGGGTGTTGAGGAAGATCCCTCTTTCTCACCCTGCCCAGATGTAAGGTTACTTTGACTCGTTTCAAAAATGTTCTGGAGATCATGTTAGTAATCCAGGCTGGTCATAGCCTGTCTGTGGGGAAGTATCAAACAGTTTATGCACTTTTCCTCCAGCCTGCCATGATGCTATTTATGCTCCCCTTTCTGCTGCTGGGGCTGCAGCACTGTGTGAGGGGTTGGACTTGGTGCTTCTTCAACCACACACAGTGAGGACAGGGCAGGGTGATCTTCCATCCCTCCTGTCACCTATTTGCTGCTGTCGTGGAGCAGGTGTTTTCTAGGTCAGGCTGCAGTTTACCCAGAGATTCATTCACCTATTGGCCCATGCAGTGCCAGCCTCAGGATGAGATACTCATTCCCCACCTTGAGGCAATGAATCCAGCAGACCTTTGCCATTGCTGCTTGCTGTACCTCATTGAGGACTGCTGGGGTAGCTTTGCTTTAGTAAGAGGAAATGTGCTGATGAATTAGGAGCGGTGCCAGGCTCCCAAAAGTACTTGTCCTTTCTTTTTAATAAGGTGGTTTTCTTTGTAACCTCCCCATCGTTTCTAATAAGCTCTTGCACTGTCAAAGCCACACTTGGCTATTTTTCTCATTTTCCATCTGCTTATGAAAAGGGGTTATGAGAGATGATTGTGTAAGAGGACATTCTGTTGAGGATGGCTGTCCTGTGCAATCAGGCATGGTTCCCATCTGGCTTTCTTTGGGCTTTTTGGTTGGATTTTCCAAAATAATGTTTCTGAAATGGGAAGTAGACCCTGGCACACATGGATGACCCAGGTTCCTTTCCAAAGGGGGTTTGGAGTAGAGGCCAGGAGGGTTGTCATGGTGAGAACTGATGTAGCAAAGCAAGATTTATCCCATAAATTTAATTTTCTATCCCTTCTTGTGTCTACTGGAACTGTACCTGTACTGCTAAGTGGGAACATGCTGCCTAGGTGTGATCACATCAGTCAATCCTTTTATAGCAAGCTTCCTTCAAAAGGCTTAAGTGTGATATCAAAACAATTCATCTTTAAATTTGATCTGAATGCTTGATCATGCTAAACTGGAATTTCTTGTTCAAACCTGTCCCAAACAGTCCTGTGAAAGGCAGAAATTGCCCAGCAGATAGTCCTTACCATGCCTGCCTTGGAGTGATTTGTTACAGCAAAATAAAAATGTCCAAAAGTAATAAATTAAAAAAGAAATCCTCTTCATCAGTGCAAGAAGAATGTAGTCTGTAATTTATTATGGCAGTGACAGAGAAGTTTATTGCATGCATCTAACTTTTGGAGCCCGTAGAGATTTCCTACAGCCTCTGTTCTCTTCCTTCTTGCAGGACATTAGACTGGTAGATATTGGCTGTGTCCTCCAGGTCCAGATCCCACAGGGACCAACAGGAGCTAGGTTTTTGGCTCACAGAGCAAAAAAGCCAGCTTATTTTTACCCATATTGATGGCAACTGCCTCTGACAGTGTCCATGCGTGCTCACCAGTAAGGATGAATCCCAGTCGGGGATTCAAAACTGGCCTGAGAGGGCCTCCTTCTGCCCTGAGCACCTTGTTAAAGTGCAAATCTCTTCCAGGTAAGTGAGGGAGCGTGCAGTTCGTTGCAGCAGAGTTGGTGCCACAGTGTGCAGTGGTGTTTTCGTTTACCTGTAGGCTGAGTGTGTTGTTGCAATCCTATAACTCACACAGTGTGTTCAAAACAGAGGGGTCTTCTGTGTATTCCTGCTTCACTGCTCTCAGAGAATGACCAGATATCTGACCTCATTAAACTCAGCTAAACCTAAAAAGTGTTAGTCAATTATATTTCCTAAAGCTTTGTCTGGGTAAGTTTGTGTATTTTGCAGTTCTAGGAAAAGCTCAAATAAAAAATGGAGCTTCTTTAGCCACTGTTTTTGCCTCTAAGGGTCTGAAACATATCTTTTGTCCGAAAATAGCAATGAGCTTTATGAGGGACGGCAGTACATTCAAAACAGTTTCTGGTAGCCTTTCTAATGCAATATTCCTTCTTATCTTGGGGTGACTTTTGATACTGTATCCCTATCATCTGCTTTTTGCCCAGGCATGGGTCCTGTAACATGAAGCTGAAGAGAGGGGAGCCAGGGGAATTCCTCAGCACGAAATTTGTGTTCAGTTCGCACAGACTCCCCCAGTTCTCTATGAGCTGTGCTGCCTAGCACGGACAGAGGCAGTACATCTTAGCTTTTAGCTAACTTCTTGTTCGTTAGCTGAGGCAAGCAGTTTTTCCTGGGCCTGTGGCTTCTAACTGTCCAGCTTTGCTCCGGCCCGGCCACCAGGCCTTCACCCGGCGGGGCAGGCTGCAGGGACACCGCACCCCACTCCGGGCCTCGGGACGAGCCGAGCAGGACTCTCACATCCACCAGCTTTCTTCGCAGTAAGAAGGTTTATTATCTAACTTTTTTTTTTTTTTGCCCCCCGTGCCTGCATGCACTCGGCTTGTTAAATAAACAGGTTTTCTTCACTTTCCTCCAAGGAATTCCTTTTGAAATTGTCGGGAAGGGGCTGCTGAAACCTAACTTTCCTTAGAGGAGAGACCGTGTCAGGAAGTTTCCTCCTAATTTGCCTCAAAACCGAGACACTTCTCCTCTTCACAATGCCCCAGACCCTTTGTGTGCTTGCCAGGCGGCCTTTTATCTCACACTGCTTGGGAAAGCTGCTGTGTGTCCCTGAAAGGGGGAACGAGCTCTGTGCCCTACACCAGCCTGCTCTGCTCCGTCCTTGCTTGGCCCTCTGGCTCAAACCCGCTCCAAGGCTCGCCTACAGCCGGCTCGGGGCTATGGCAGCTGAGGGCACTGCCGCACGGCCTTCCCTGGGGGAGACGCTGTCATCAGCGAAGGCATCAAGCCCCTCTCTCACTCCCTGCACATCACCTACATTTTCTCTACATCCCCTTGAGGCAAGGGAGAAAAAGTCCCCCAGTCTCCAGGCTGGCTGGGGCCATGCAGCTGCCCAGCCATGGGTAACTCAGACACTGAAGTAGAAATAATGCCACCTCCAACCATAAACTGCCCTTGAAATTTTAATTGGGTTGTTACACTGAGATGAAATGTGCTTTCTAGTTTTTAATGTGTTTATTAAGTTGGCATATATGATTTATTATGTCCTTAATTATTAATTTTCTTGCTCACAAGTGTCTGGATTTTTTGTAAATTATGAGATAGGGAAGCGTAATGCTATCGCAGGGGAACCTTAAGTGAAATGAAGGGGTTGGCTTTTTAATGCAATTTATATTTATGAGAAACGAATAGAAGATAATTTTATATTATCAAAGTAATATAACTAATCCAAGATGATTTAAGGAATGATGATCAGATAGGTCTGTGAACTGATGTGAGCAGAAACAGAACAGCTGTAGGATTTAGGCCCTAATTTTGCAAAACACTTTATAACTCACTTTTGTTGGTAGGGAGGTTGTCCTGCATTAAGCCCTAAGTTTGAAGAATATTACTAAGCATTGCTCAAGACTACCCAATATTCTGTTTTCTGTGAAGTAGGATTTGATCTAGGGCAAAATTGAATATGGGATAGATTCAAGCACAATTTTTGCTTGGATTCATTCTCATGAAAGTTCATCTGCTAAGCGTTTGCAAATGACGTATGTCAAGAATGGGGTGAGCAAGGCTGGATTAAATTGATTTAATTCAAGTTCATAATTTGTGGTGGGTTTCTTACACCACTGTACGTAAAAAGAGAGCTCAAGTAGTGGATCTAGTTGTAACAGCAGCAAGTGTCATTCAGCCAAGGAAAAGAACGAGTATTATACCACTTCAGTAAGTTACAGGCACAAAGTACAATCAGCATTTTTATTAAAACAGGTGAGAAGTTCTGAGCCTGCTCGTAAGTGTACAGTAGTTACTCATGCACTTTCAGAGTTCCTTAGTCAGTGCTGTGTCTGACTGTGAAGTTTCATAATGAAGTAATTCTGAATTAACTAGTCATTGCAAGTAAATAAAATAAATCCATCTGAATCCCTTGCATTAAATGTTCCTTTAGTTCACAGCAATTTAATTTTTTTTGGTACAGTATGTGCTTTAAGAGGACAGCAATGCTTTTATTCTGTAATTCCAGTTCAAGGGGGGAAAAGCAGCAATATTTGAATCCCTGTTTCAACCTACTTCCTGACAAAGTTTTTCTTGATATAAATATAAAGGAGTTGTCAGAATTCACTTTTCTCAAATGTCAAGGTCAGCTAGGTGTTTGTAAATTAGTTCATGCCAAGAGAAATTAATGAACCAGTAAAAAGACAGATACAGAGGTTTGGCTCTGTAAACATGTTGGTTAATCATCTGAGAGTCCACTAAATATGCTTTTGATTACTTTCTTCACTTTATTTCTTTATACAATTTGAATAAATCTTAGTCACACCTTAATTTGCTAGGAGACACATCTCCACTTAGGTCTTCTTGGAACCTCCTTTAGTTTTATATTAAACAAATATAAAGTTCTATAACCGGTATGTGGAATAATGATAGCAGTTATTCCGCAGACATTTCAGATACATCAACAGAGGTGTAACATAAAACAGGAATACAGGTTAAAGGGGTTTTTTAAGGAGTAATCTATTGAAGTGAATGGGTAGCTCTGGTGGACTTTGCAAATGCTACGGGGTGATAATTTCCCAAAGATTAATACCCCAGATGCTGTCACAACTACTAAAACTTCACATTCTGGAGAAAAGAGGAATAAGGACTGAGTTACAGGCATCCATGGAAACTTCATCATCTCAGAGCTCTGAGGATCCCAACAGACCCAGACCAGGCAAAGAGCAGGCAGACTCCCTGCCAAGAGCAGGGTCCTAGCCACACACTGACAGCAGGAACAACTGAGATCTCTTTCCTCAGCTAGCTCAGTCTTTCAGAGTTATTTTTAATTCTGTGTCATCACCTTGATGTCTTTTCATGGGTTGTTTTTCATTGCCTCTCACTGGAGAGGCAACAGCAGATTTGTAGAGGCTGTACAACTTTTGCCTGAGGTTTTCCTGATGACAACTTCATGACTGGGCTGTTTCCTCTCCTGGTTTATTGCACTGCATGCCTCTCAATTTTCATCTGCACACTGAAAAATCACAGGCACTGACTCATGAAAATGCAGATTTCTTTTCCTCTTCCAATTCCAGCTTCATTCTTTCGTAAGAGGGGAATTGAGGTTTTAAGTCAATAGCTTGACTACATCTAATGTAAATTGATGGTAGACACAAGAAGCTTAATACAGCATTTCAGCTCCTTCACTTCTGTTGTGAACTCAAGAACGTTCTTCAAAGGGAATGTCCCCCAGGCATGGGCTGCTCTGCTGACACCCCAAGAGATGAACTGATGCCTTTTGCTGTGAATCACAGCAGCCCCAGTTGTGCCAGGAGGGGAAGAGTCTGGCTGAGGATCACAGAGGTGTGAGAATAGCAAATGGATGAGTGCAAACCATGAGGACCCTCTTCCCACATCCTCAGGAAGGGGACATGTCCAGCACCTGGCCTGAGGAGAGGCTCCCCTGCCTAGCTCTCAGAAAAGGCACCTCACAGATGCAAGAGGAAGTTTTCCCTCTCCCCAGCCCCTCCTGTGGTGCCTGGATGTGGCAGCCAGGACTGGACCACACTTACCTGACAGACCTGGCCAGGGCTTCAGCAAGTGAGGAGACCAAGTCCCTCCAGGAGATTGATGGCTATAGAGGGACACCCCCTCCCAGAGACCCCTGGGAATCAAAATTCCCACTAACCTCAGACTGTCAGCCCATTCAAAGACTTGCAAAAGGAATGAGTTAAATAAACACGTGATCTGACCTCCAAGAGGAGGGCAGATAATTGAGCACTAATTGGGACAACATTTTAAAAGCCATTATGGATTTTATTTGCAGTTCAGTAACTGCTTAAATGCCTGGCTCTAGGGCAAGAGGGTGATGCCCATCCTTCCTGGACTGGTAAGGTGCTCTCTGTGGGCAGTTGTGTTTGGACACCTTCTGGTTGTGTTTCTGAGAGCTAAAGGAGATATTGGTTCAGTGATAGCCTGGTTTTGCAACACAGGCATTTTTTAATCAGGGCTAAATTGCTGACAGCTTATTTGAACATGATGATCACACATCTGTTTCACTCAGCACCAAAACAACTGGTAAAACCAAAGCAGATAACTAGAGCCCATAATAAAACAAAGGCATTTACAGTAGGTACTACTAGAGGAGCAAGTGGATCTCATTTCTAATCACAGAATAATAGACACATTAAAATAGAAAAAGATCTTTAAATTCATCAAGTCCAACCATCAACCCAGCACCACCACCATGGTCACCACTAAACCATGCCCTAAAGTGCTAAATCCAAATGTTTTTTGAACACTTCCAGGGGTAGTGACATTAAGGTCCCTCAACCCCATGTGACACTGGAATTATGGTCCCTCCAGTGTCCTTATCTCTTAGTTAAAAATCCAAAGAAATCCCAGAAAAAAAAAATCCCAAAACTACATCCTGTTACATTCATCTGATCTATCCTCTCTTGGTGTTCCCCACAGGAGATTCCTGCATTGCCTCACTGTTCAAAGAAAGCAAATTATTTAATTGAGAAGTAAAATAATTTCCCCGATTTAAGTAATTAAATTTTAAGGCAACTGAAAGAAAGCAGAAAATGTCACTGTACAGCAACAAAAATATTGAGCTACGAGATGCTAAAAAACCCAAAGAAAAATAATGCAAGGTACAGTTTTATTTATCCATCTGAGGGTAGCAGGGAAATACTGATGTCACTGATGTTCTGACTACAAAACATGGTGCAGTATGTGAAGGGTCAGTGAGCTGCTGGCCACCAGCGGCGCCTGCAGTCACCCCTCTGCCCCATGGCCTGCCCCTGCCAGCACAGCTCACCAGAGGGACAGACTCACCTTTTGGCCTCTTCAGCTCCAGGACTTGGAAGCAGATACTTCTTTTGGAATATAAAGCTTACAGGGCTTCAAATGTTTTCAGAGCCCAGACCAATGTTGTGCTCATTAGTCAGAGAAATATTTCTTCCTCCTCTGAAATCCTGAATTGGCTTTTGGTCTCAGATCTTATGCCAGAGATTACCACTGGTTAATTATGTTGGTTTTCAATAGTTCTCCCTCTAGCTGCATGTCCAACAGTGAATTGCCTAGTTTATCTCTGCAGTAACCCACATTCCAACTCTGCTGTGTTACATTAAACCATAAAAAAAGAGCACAGGAATGAAAACAACAACAAAAAAGTGGCTACATCCTTAGGAGCTCTGAGACACGTTAACTGAGGTGTGATTAACCACCTGATTTGTGCAGTACTCAGCAAGAGCACTCAGGGAAGAATTAGCATCCTGAGGAGAGCACAATAACATCTTAAATCTTGGCCCTGGCTAAGTAGCAACCTACATTAATATATAATAGTATAAGCTGAATCAAGGAACATAAATAGAAAGGACTACTTCACATTGGCTTCCACATAGACCCCAAAAAAATGAAATACATTTTTGGATTTGGAAAAAAACTGAATTAAGAACAGCTTTGCCTTGAAAGGCATATCATGCCTGCTTATATTAATAACTGTTGGCTTTTACCTGTAATAAAACATATTTGGATTATTTTCTAGTTATTCTATAATTGTGATAGAAAAAAATGAAGAGAACTATATATCTATATTAAATGTGTACCATTACACTGAACATCTGTGAACTCCAGGTCAGGCAACATGAGTAGGTGACAGCCTAGAAATGCAGCTTTAGGGGCTGATAGTTGTTCCATAGGAGGGTTATCATCTGCAATTTCAGCACTTCTCAGTGGAGACCACGTCAGGCTGGAGCTCTGGCAGCAGGTGAGATGCATGGCCATGTGGGAACCAGGGAGGTGGGAATCTGGGCATGGTTTTGTGCATGCCGAGCTGGATCCATGGCTTGCAGTGACCTGCACTCACCCTGTGACTGTGTGTGCAGGTTGGGTTCCACGGCTGACAGTGCAAGAGCGCGTGAAGTTTTCTCACTGATAAAAGGATGATTGAGTGAATAGCTCTCCGTGAAAGCCCATTGTGGAAACCACACTGAAGAGGCATTACTCCATAGAAAGACACTGCAAGATCAAGTAAGCAAGTATTGCCAGAGGCATGGTAAGAGGTATTCTGTATTCTGTGCTGTATTCTTGGAGGAAGGGCTGGATTTACTGGGCAGCCCAAATCCCCATGGGAAAGACAGAGAAATGGTGAGACACAGATTTTCAAGCAAATGCTCAATTGCAACATTGGTATTAACCTCTGATAGGTCCCCAAATTACTCCAACTTGCCAGCCTCTTTCTCACTGCCTCCATGACTCACACCACTGCCCAAATTAGCCTAATTGGGACCCAGCCAGTTCCCCATTGCTCCTTGTTAAATTAGCTCCACTCTCATGGAGATGGCCTTAGCAGGTGGTTGCTTTTTAGCTTTGCTCTCCCTGCTCTGTCACAGGGCAGCCGGGTTGGTTTCTGTGGATGAGCTGCTGCAGTGCTGGGGGAGGCTGTATCTGCTCCAAGGCTTATGCAGGCTCTGTGGGCTTTCACACCCACCCTGCCTGTGAGAATGGGGGCACTACTTGGCCCTTTCTCTCTGTACTGAGAGGCAGAGGCACAAGGCCTGTAAAGCCTTCCTGGTTATCTGCCTTTCTGGTTTGTGTTCATCTGGAGTGAATTCAGCTGCAAAGAGATAGACGGACCATGGTGTTCTTGTAGTTTAATTTGAGATTGTCACCCAGACGTACTGGGGTAATTATCTTTCTAAATCTGTGTGTTTTGACAATGTAGAAAACAATTTGGAGTCAAACAGGGGTCATTGATTTGTTTTATTCTTGTTCAAGAATGACAAATTATTCCACCAACAGTGTGCCAAGGTTGATGGTAAGCACAGAAATGTGTCATCTCTCTGTCCTGCCTGGAATGAAGATTTCACCCTTGTGTGCTCTGGGTTCAGTTTATTGAAATACAGCAAGCAGCATGAAAAAGCAAATGGGAGCTCTGCACTAGCTGTGCACTAGTTTTGCAAAGGGACACAGGTGGAAACCAAAATGCAGGTGAGAAAATAGCAGAACTAGCTCAGCATGCAAAGGGGCTCGTTGCTTTGCTGCGGGATGGGAGGTGACAGAGAAAGTGAGAGAACAAGGGTGCTGGAACAGGGCTAGGGATTGATTTGTGTAGAAAGTGCGTTTGCAAAGGCTAATCTCTGAAAGTAATTGGCATGAGCAAATCCAGCTCTCAATTCATGTACAGTCAGGCTACTGACTAGTATATCCTGCCCAGTATATCCTGCCCATCTCACTTAACACCCAAGAGCTAGCAGCAGTTTGTGCCAGGAATATGGGATGACTCATTTGAGCTGTTTTGTTTGAAGAAATCAGGTCTCTGATTGCACTGGTTATTCTGAAGCCTTTCTCACTGAGAAGAACAAAGTATGCCCAGAAGATGTGGAAGGTTTTCTTTTAGTATGCAAATAATGTCCTTCACTAAGTTTATTCTTTGTCTTATTCTTTGAGGTGAAGGGTGCTCTCCATGCTCTGACAAAAGGTGGTACAGCACATACACACTAGGCAAGAGGTTGTTCTTAGGCTGGCTATTCTTGTCTAATTTATCATCATGGGACAGCAGGGGTAGCAGGCGCTCTGGAAATCAGATGGTCCAGCCCTGCTGGCAGCAGAACCAGTCAGGCTGTCCAGTGCCAGCCCTCCTTGTGTTTTGAGTATCTCCAAGAACAGAGAGTCCACAATTTCTCTGGGCAACCTTATTCTTGTGTTTGACTACCCTCACAGTAAAAAAATAAACAAAAACCTTTACTTTTTGCATGTATTGCCCGTATTTCAGTCTTTTCCTGTCACTGTGCTCAGAGGAGTCCATGGAGCAGAGTTCTTTGCTGTCATTCAATCAGGTGTAAGATCCCTAGAGAGATATCTTAAGCCTGGATGTATTATTATCTTTTCCAAAATATCTGGTTCAGCTGCCAGACTTGTGAAAACACAGATTGTTATATCCATCTTTTCCTGTCTCATCCCCCAACACCACGTTTTTATTGGTCTGTTCTTGCCAGTTGTTGCTCTATTTGCCATCATCCTCTTCTGGAGGACTGGATGTTTTCCCTGGATGCCAGTCATCCTCTTTTGCCCTTACCATTACCCTCTTTCCCATGGCATGCTGGCTCCCAGGCTGAAGGGTGGTAGTGGTTTGGTGACCTGCCTCAAGTTAGGTACCCACATGGTGGCCAGACCTTAGGCCTGGAATCAAGGGTTTTTTTCCTGAGGAGAAAAAAAGGAGATAAACTTGATTTTCCCTAGTACATATGTTCAGTAAGGCAGCAGCTGTAGAGATGCCAGGAGGAACTCAGGAGAAAAGTGAAATATATGGGTTTGGTTTTTTCTGTTTTCTAATAGAAGAAGGCTTAGCACAGTAAATTGCTAAGCTTCTAGGTCATAAACAAAATAAATAGTTTAAATAATAAAATGATCCTTTTAGACCAGGCAGGGAGTTGGCATTGCAGCCCTGCTGCTCCTGAGAGCTCAGCGTGTGCCCTGGAGCCAGCACTCGCAGAGCTCCTTTACTCCAGCAAGTGCTCACAGCAGGAGCTGGCCCTTGAAAAGAGTCGTGGAAAACAGGGCTGGAGCTGGCAGGCTCAGCCAAGCAGGATATGCTCCTTCCAGGCTGAATCCTGTGAGTGGATGGGGCACGGTGGGTTGGGAACCAGCTGGAGATATCCAGTTTCCAAGTATGTTCCTCCCTAGCTCTCAAATGTGCAGAGCGCTGTTCACAGTTCCATGACCTCCACAGTTCCTTCTCCCACAGGGGTCAGAGAGAGAAAGCAGGCAGAGGTTCAGGACTTCACAATCATATTCTTTTAGAGCTGCAGAATCTCGATTTAGACAAGGAACTTAGAAGTAGAACCTGAAAATATACAGGTTTTATCCTTTCATATCTGAATATTTTCTTTCCCCTCACGAACAAACATTCTCTTTTACATGTAAACACCAATATTTTCTTCAATAAACTTCCAGCAGAGGTCTGAAATAGCCATGTCCCTCCAGAAAGTCACATTATTTGAATAATTCCTGCTTCAGACAGGCATTTAGGAAACAAAATTGTTTGTGAATAAAGCGCCCCTTCTCGCAGTGAAAGAAACGGTACTTCAAAGATTAAGACTCTCAAAGATTCATGTCTTTTACTGTTGTACTTATGCTGCATTCATATTTCTACTGGAAATGACAATTCTGTGTTTAAGGGGTTGGCAGACTGTGTCTGTATCAAGAGAAATGTTGATGTTGCAAGTTGCGTAGAGAAAGTAGGAAATGAAGCTCTAAACCACAGGGTAATTGGCAGAGTTTTGATATGTGTTGTGGATGGGAAAAGTGTAAAATTTCTTACCTGGTTTGGGGAGCAAAATATCCAGAAAGGTTCTAGTTTCAAAGGAATCCACTTTTTAATTGGCACATCCATCAAAGCCACCCACTATTACCTGACTGAAGCCACGTGCTCAGAATCATAGAAGCATTTAGGTCAAAAAAGACCTTTAAAACTGACACTGATCCCACACTGCCAAGCCTACCACTAACTCATATCCCCAAGTGCCACATCAACACATCTTCTAAATCCCTCCAGGGATGGTGACTCCACCACTGCTCTGGGCAGCCTGTTCCAATGCTCTACAACCCTTTTGGTGAAGAAATTTTTCCTGATACCCAATCTAAACCTCCCATGGCACAACCAGAGCCCATTTCCTCTTGTCAAATTGCTTGTCACTTGGGAGAAGAGGCCAACCATCACCTGGCTACAACCTCCTTTAGGTAGTTGTGTAGAGAAATAAGGTCCCTCTGAGCTCCCCATCTCCCTTAGCTGCTCCTCGTCAGGCTTCTGTTCCAGACTGTTCAATTGCAGCTTCCTGAAGTCACCACAGGGTTTTTGTTGTAGTATGGATGAACCTTCCTGATAGAGGCTTTTGGCTGTAGGGTCCTCCATCCTCTCTGATATGTGGGATGTGTGCACCACTTATGTTACATTGAATGAAGCCCTTCCCTATCCTAGAAGCTGCTCTGAATTTCCCTGTTTTGGGGATTTTGTAACTATTTGAAGCATCTCTCTGTAATCCTATATCATCAAGCACACTGATCTGGTTTTTTGCTTATTAGCTTAATATATCTTGCAGGTGGGTGTTTTTATTTCGTTGCAAGTCAGGCTGGAGCTGCCAAGCTTCTCCTTCCCTGTTTGTGGCTGTTATAACCAAGAAGAAATAAATTTTGCTCACTCTAACAGCCATGACCTTTTCAATTTCAAGTGCTTCTACTGAATTCCATTTGAGTTAGCAATTTTTCCTCCAGCACCCAGGAAAACTCTTTGCCCTACAAATAACTTACACAAATGCAAAAACTCATCACTAATCAGATGGGAGAAATGTCTGGCATTTGGTGAGACTCGTTAAGCTGGTGGCTCTCAACATGTGCACTTCTGTTAAAGGGCACCAGGGAAGGAGGTGAGATGGTATTTGCAACCGGCCTCTGCTGCTGCTGGAACATCTGGGGCAGGGAGGTGATTGATCAGCAGAGCTCAAGCAGCACTTAATTTGCTGCTATTGATCTTCCGCCAGAGGCAGCAGATACCGTGATCCAACGCCAGGCTGTTGGACCAAGATAAAAGGTACCTACTTCTAATTTCCTTTGCTAACAACACAGCTGATCTCATTGTCGTGGAGAAACCCACCCCACACCATGTGGGAAGAAGGCAAAGGAGAGTCCCTTGGTTTTCAGGATGAGTGGACAGTGAGCTGGAATGAGAACTGGCTGAAGGGCAGATCCCAGAGGGTTGTAATCAGTGGCACAGGATCAGCTTGGGAGCCTGTCACTAGTGGTGTCCCCCAAGGTTGAATACTGTGCCTGGTGTTGTTTAACTTGATCATCAATGGATAAATATTGGATGAAGGGTAGATGCCTCCTCAGCAGCTTTGCTGACAACACAAAGCTGGGAGGAGTGGCTGATACCCCAGAGAGCTGGGCAGCCCTTCAGAGGAACCTGAACAGGCTGGAGAGATGGGCAGAGAACTGTCCAAAGTTCAACAAAGGGAAATGCACCTCCTGCACCTGGGGAGGAATAACCCCATCCACCAGTACAGATTGGGGGTGACCTGCAGAGCTTGACTTGTACCAGGATAACTGGAAAGTGAACTGGAGAGCAAGAGGAAGTTGAACCAGTGTTTGGCTGGAGGGAATTTGGCCTGACCGGGGGAGATGAAGCCATCAGAGGCGCCCCCTCTGTCCTAAGCTGGCTGAGACACTTCATGTTTGTTTTTATAGCCTGACACAGAAAAAAAGACTAGTTATTGAGAGAAACGTGCCATATGCTGTTGCATATGGCTGAAACATCTGCATATGTACCCAGGGATCTGATATATGTGATGAGCTTCTGTTACAAATCTCACAGTGAAGAAATTATCTTTTGAATTTTTTTTATTCATTTTTTTAAACTATCTCTAAGAAGGCTCTTTGAAGGAAGTCAGCCTCCTGGCTTTGTCTTCATGGGATTTCATGGAACCTGCAGGGTCCAGTGAACATAGAAGATACTTAGAGTTGTTTGTCTAAGAGTTACCAATGCTCCTGCCATCCCCGGGGATGTCTGAAGGCTGAGTGAGTTGACCCAAACTCTTCCATTAACCACTGCTACCAAGCAAGCAGCAGAGGAGTGAAGTAGATTCAAACTAAAATAATTCAAACAACCTAAACAGATGTTTTTGCACCTTCCATCATCCTTTTTGCCTCGGCTGATTCCTACAACTCATGAAAGTAGTAGAATATAAAGAAATCCGAATGTACTGTGTTTCCAATGGTGACATTGTTAAGGTAAGGAATTTAATAGTGTTACAAAAATAAAATGGACAACAGAATCTTTATTCACAGCAGTTCAGATGAAAAGGAACAAAGAATACTGCTCCTCATGCTTAAAGGTGTCACTGATAAGCCAGCTGACCAGTTAATCCAAGACACCCAGGAGCAGTGACTGTAGGCAATCTGTTCGTCATATCTGAAAATCCTTGTTTTCCCCAAAGTTAGTGTTTTCAAGACACTAACTTGACTTCCATCAAGAAGGAGTGTATGAAACACTGATTTTGTGTTGTGTTCACATAGTACCCAGCATGAGGGAATCTCCCATCCTGGAAAAAGTTGTTAGACAAAAAGAATTATGGAAAATACCATATATCAAGTAATAAAGTGGTATTTGTCTAGTTCCCCACTGAGCTAAAAGGATGCCATATAGGGGTCTGAGACACAAAGTGCTTCTGGACAGAAAGAAAGAGCTCTTCATGAGAAAGCAAAATGTTCCAGCTCATTCAGTTGGACTTGTGCTGCAAAATTCTCAATCGTATGTAAGTTCCCTTGAACTTTTAAGGCAGAAGTCATAGAATCACAGAAACTTTTAGGCTGGCAAAAGAGCTCTCAGATGGTCAAGTTCAGCTGATAACCCAGCACTGCCTTGCTCACCAGTAGGCAATGTCCCTCCGTTCCCCATGCGCTAGTCTGTGGATCTTCGTTTCTTCTACCTCTCAGGTGGAACCACTGAGCACCTTTGTGTGTTTGAGCCCCTTAAACTTGCAGGTTTTGCATTTGCTGCAGGGAAATTGCCTGTGGGCTCAGATGGGGCAAGGGGGTGACAAGGAGATTGGAGGCATTTCCAGGCTCCTGGAATGCTCCACTTACAGCAGTGCCCAGAGGGATGCAGTGAATGAAATCTCCTAATAATGGGGATAGTCACTTCTTAATTCAGTATTAAAATGATCTATTTCAATATTGAATCAACACTTAAGAAAAATCAATGAAAAATAGATTGTAAACCATCTAATTTGTGGATGGTCTTGGGTGACAACTACTGAAAAATTAAAGAGCCCAGATGGAAGCCCTGTGCTTCAAAATAACACAAAGTAAGAAATAATATATCATCAGTTCATTCAGTATTGCTTGCAACCTGCTCTTTTGTACTGGAGATATGAGAACATAAGATTCCTACAGAAGGTTTCTTGGATGGCAAAAATTCCTAGATACTGCTTGAATTATGTGCCAATAGCTCAGCATTTGTGGAAGGTGTCATCTAATTAAACCAGAATTTTTAAGTACCAGACAGCATGAAGACCAGTAATAAGAGAGCAAAATCCATCTGTATTACAGATGGGATATGTAACTCTAATAGTATGGCTTTAGGCAATGTTTAATTGAGTAGTTAAATTATCTTTTCCAGACAGGAAAATAAATTACTGCTCATCTCTCCAATTTATTTTAGCTTCTCCACATTCTGTTTCCTGAGGGAGTGGTGAAGGAGTGTGGGACATCCCCAAATATGCCTGGGATGATTTATTCATGCCATGCACCATAATTTCCCCTTTAAGGAGGATGTCTTATATGCATGTGGAAGTTGGTGTGTATGTAACTGGCTGTATTGTGCTCTCCTCTTGCAAAGAATATCTGCTAATCACTGTGGTGCTAATCACAGCTGTATGTTACATACATGTGTGTGTGTGGTTTTAAGTATATTCTTTCTAAAAAAGCAAGAAAGAGGATTACTGGTTCACCATCCTCCGGTCACATCAGGAGTGTGTATCTCAGTGGAGCCATGCAATTTGCCCTTGAAGTTTTCCAGGCTTTGGGACAGCCTGAAAATCTTCACATTGACTCACAGCATTTTGTAGAGTGGGATTATTTGTGTCAAATAACCTGAGGACTGTTACTCCTCAGGTTGCCTAAAGTCAACCAAATGAACAGACAGCAATGTCTGATACTCTGTGTGGTACATGGGAGCAGAACTGAAAATGTTGGACACTTTCAGCTGATTAAGTATTGGATCCATGTGATTCCATCTGCCTGAACATTTTCCATGGTCAAATGTCTGCACACAAGCATAGCCATGCTAGAGTATGGTAGCTTGTGTGCTTTATGGTGGCTACAGGAGCACATCTGGTGTTCCATTTGGGGTGGAAATTTCTGCCCCACAGTCACTCCTTGGAAAGTCTTGAGCAGATCTGAGTTGGTTGGTTGGGTTGGTACCTGACTGCTGGGCTGTGTTGTGTGACTGTGATGTTTTTCATCGAGTGCTCTGGGCCTAAAACCAAATTTCTCACATCTTGCAGAACTACAACCCAAATCCCCCATGATGTCTGAATATTTGTGAATGTAGTAACAGGTCTCTGTGCGTGGCAGACAGCTGGGCTCAGTCTGCCCCTTTCCAAACAAAATCATTACTTGCTTTCCAGTTGGTCACATCTCAGCCATGGGTCTTGGCTCTGGGCTGGATGAGATAACCATGTTCCCCTTGTGTGGCCTGAAACTGCTGAAATCCTGGGGGACAGAGTAGGGCAAAATAGGTTTAAAAGCACTTGGGGAGGAAAGGCTCTGTAGTAGTGCAGGAGAATCTTGTTGCTATTGGAGTATTACCTCTGAGAATAACTGATGGGACCAGAGAAAATGACTTTTAAAATTACAGGTGGTCTATTTTTCCCCTTGGTAAAAGTTTTTTCTAACAAAGTAAATAGAAGATTGTTGTAATGAACATGGATGCTTATTGCCCAGAAGCTCCATGGGTTTTAGAAGATGCCCTCAGCAGAAAATGCTGACTGGAAGAGCAGAGGGTGCAAAGTTGATACCTCAAATGTTTCTCTCCAGGTATGTTGATTTCAGAGTGCTTTCAGGCTGCTGAGGTGCAGCATGGTCAGTGTGAGCCCTGAAAAACTCCTTTGCTTGGTGTGAGTTGTCACAATTTAATTTTTAAAATGAAGGTGCAAGATGCTTTTTAAGCTGCCTGGAACACGAATTTAACACACCCAGTTTGTGAAAGGACTTTACTAGCCCAGTGCTTTTCAATAAGCCTGTCTCTCTTAGACCAGGCCAAATTTAGGGCTTTCAAGCAAACAGCCCCGAGGCACTGCCCTGTGGCAGGATCAATGCTTTGAGGGGTGGCTACATCGTAAGGATGAAAGGCTTATTCTACACCCATATATATAAATATATATTATATACATATAAATATATATTTTACTGCATGTCTCTGCACATCCCCATATTGCAGTGCTTGGAGGGATCAGAGCACTGTGTACCAACTCAGACAGGCAGTGACCCAGGCATGGGGCATGTGCAGCTCTCCAAGGGGACGATGCCAGTCAGGAAAATACATGGAGCAAGTGGCTGAGGCTCCTGCAACACCACCTCCATCTCCCCACAGTCAGGCTGCTCACAGCTGTGCCTTCCCCACTGCTGCAGTAGTTTTTCCCACATGGAGCATCACCAGTTGTCTTGGAGAACCTGAATCTGCTTTCTGCAAGTTGTGCCTGGTACCACAACAAACTGCACAGTGCTGGGTTGCTGTTTGCTGCCTGGTCGCCAATCACTCCACCTCCCATTGCCTGAGGGTTTGATCCACCTCTGAGCCAATTGTTATCTCCTCATTTTGGGTGATGACCTAGAGTTTCTCAGGGCCAAAACATCCCCTAAACAGAAAAGGCAGTGTGATTTCAGAGTAGATGCACACCCAGGGCATTGCCTGTCCATGCTTGCTGCTCAGTGTCCCCAGTTTAGTTCTTGCACCCTAACTTGAGCTCTTCTTACCATTGTGCTGTCTCACATCCCAGGTGAGAACAAGAGCAAGTTCATAACCCTGCCCTTTTTAGTGACACTTCAAAGAAATCAGTGTAGTGATACAAGTGATTTTTATTGAGTTTTAGGACTATATTTTATGCTCTGAAGGAACACTTACTTCACATAAAGGCTTTGACATTTTTATAGAAATGGCTATAACTGTGTTATTCTATACGAGGAAGAATTTATTAAGCCTAGATCTGGATCTCCTTTTATGTTATGCAAATGACTAATAACAACTCTTCTTCATTACCAGCTCAGTGCCCAGGCCAGGGTTATTAAATCTCCCCTTCCCTTCCTTCGGTCTGCATCTATCAGGCTGCCACATTAGCCTGCAACACATCATCAGAAATCATAAAACCAGCCCAAGCTTGTATAGAGATATGAGGCTGCAAAATTAAAACCCAAGTTGCAGAACACTATGGTTTTTGTCTGTTGTGAGAGGAGCAAGTCGAGGTATTTTGGGGCATGGTGTGTTGAGTAAGGCATGACAACACCTTGTTTCCTTGTGATTATGAAAAATTTCACAACCACCATATAGTGGGGGAAAGAAGTAAGGGTTCATTTCCCTCACTGCTCTGCTCAGATTATGCATCCTGCCTTTTGTATTTTCAGGAGCAGTTTCCACCGTGTTCCATCCAGATGTGCAATCATCCCCTATAGCTCCCTGCTCTGCTCTCATCCTGGAGCTAGCTGCAGTGGGCTGGAGTGCCTGTGACACCAAGCAGGGCTGAGAAGACATTACTGCATTACTCAGAAACACGGAGTGACGTTTAGACATTCACACTTGTAAGATGAATCTTATTTCTCTGAAAAATCTTAGAGTGTGTTGGAGATTAGTTTGGGAGTTGTGTGAAACGCTAGAAGTTTGAAAGCAATAAGGACTTTTCATTATGTAAAGTCAACAGACTAAGAAAATAGCCATCCCAGGCTCATTTGTTGCTGGATAGTTGGGGGCAGTCCCCTGGGAGGCAGATGAGAATTAAACTGTAAAGGTGTATCCCAGAAGTAAAGCCCATTTCTCCTCAGTCTGGGATGACCACACAACCACTGAAACTGGGTAAATGAGCTGAGGACAATAGTTGCTTCTCTGGCTTCTGCATGCTCTGAAAATATCAGCTGAATCAAGTCCTGTAGGTGAGAAAAGTAAAGGAAACCTTGTTTTGTGGATATGGATGGGATTTTGTGTGGGCTAAACACCAACTGTTCAGCATCTTTTGTAGATGGATCTAGCCCAACTGATCAGAAGTGGCATGTGCTGAGTGAAAAAATACATATCTGAGGGAGTTCCTGGCCATCATTTTATGGACGAAAGGGAGAAGAAAAAGGCATTCCTGTGAGTTTCATTTTCCTGGCAGGGAAAAGTTATCAGTGTTCTTCCCAGAGCAGTTCCAGGAACTGTAATTATGCTTTTGTATATCAAAGGAGAAGGGTGTTTACACCTGACCTAGTCTCTGGGTAGATGAGATATTCTGTCTTGGGAAATTGTCACCTTCAGGCTGGCTGCTCTCACACAGCTAATGCAGAGCACAATTTTACCCCGCAGTGTAGTTGTAGCAGCCTGCCAGTGTTCACCCAAGACAACAGCAGTTTTCTCTGTTTTCATAGCCTTTAGGTCCGACTCTAGCCTGACAAAAAGTGCTAATGTAGATTCTTCAGAGCTCAGTCTGTGATTTCTGCTATATAGCATTAACTTCATAAAAAAAGTAAAGGACTTGTATCCCAGCAAAACACATAATAAAAGTCATAATTTAGATACAGGATTACCTGTAATGAAGTCTGGATTGGTGTGAGCATCACCAGCTCCTGCTCTTTCTGAACTCATGTCCAGCCTTTCATTGCACCCCTGGGCCTGCCCCAGGTCTGCTGCAGAAAGGGCAGTGATGTGCACCAGTGGTCCCAGTGCAAGGCCAGCCATGTGCTGGGGACTCTGCTGGTCATGGGTCCTCACAGGTGCTGGTGTGGTTTGAGCCTCTGTTCAGGTATCTCACAGCTCACTGATGAGCACAGCAAGGAAGGACTACAAAGCTGCAGTCTGGAAATGAGAAATAGATGCTGGGTTATAAAATATTATGCAATTAAACTAACAGCCCCCTTTAACAGCCAGAAATAAACTTCTTTGATGAGGGCTCAGTTATGATTCCTTCTAGACTGAAATAATTTCAGAAAAATGCAGCCAGCTTCTAGAAAAGGCTTAAAACACAGAATTTAATGAAACAGAGTTTAATAAACCTCCAGACCCAGCCATCCTTCCAGGGCTGCCAGATCGGCTGAGCTTTCCCAGCAGCCCAAGCCAGATCTGGGGGCTCAGCACAGTGATGCTGAACACGGGAGCCCGCAGACGGGGGTCGCGGACAGGGGTGGGTGGGTGGGCGGGATGGTGCCGGGTGGGCTCCCGGCAGCGGGAGCTCATTCCCTGCTGCGCAGCTCCATCTAGGGGCTGCTGCCTGCCCGGGAGCAGCCGGAGGCTGGCATCGCCCGGGCAGGATTCCGGGAAATTGGCTGCTCCTAGCAGGGAGATGCCGTGGCTCCAGGAGCCCCAGGCTGTGCCGTCTCCGGAGCTGCCCCCGGCCCTGCTCGGGAGCGGCGGGGGGGGAAGGACTTTGTCATCTGATGGGCGGCAGTCCTGGCACCAGGAGGGCTTGAGCCTGGGAAGTGCAAAAAGGATTTGGTGTTCTNCTTTGTCATCTGATGTGCGGCAGTCCTGGCACCAGGAGGGCTTGAGCCTGGGAAGTGCAAAAAGGATTTGGTGTTTTCGGCAGGCAGAGGTGACTCCTCTTTGCAATGGCACTGGACACGAGGCTCTTAGAAGCATCCACTTTTCATCAGGTCTCTTCTCGAGCTTAACCTGATTAAATTTCTTCAGTGAAGGAGTGGTCAAGCATTGGAAGAGGCTGCCCAGGAAAGTGATGGAATCACCATGCCTGGAAGTGTTAAAAAAATGTGCAGATGTGGTGCTTGGGGACACAGTTTACTCAAGGACCTGGCAGTGTTGGTTAATGGTTGGATTTTCTGGTCTTAGAGGGTTTTTTCAACCTAAGTGATTCTGCAGTTCTAAATTAACTCAGGCTTACCTCGAGCTAAGCCTCATTTGGTGCGATTCACTCTGGTTCACTGATCCTCATCCCTGTGGTGAAAGCTGCTGTGAAATCCAGGGCTGGGAAGCAGGCTCAAGGGCACTTGCAGCTCCCCCTCGGTGGAGGTATTGCTTACAGGGAGGAAGGGATCAGCAGCAGCTGGGCTGGGGGAGCACAGCAGCCAGCACCGCCGCACCTCTGAGCTCAGCTGGCGTGGAGCTTTGCTGTCTTCAGGGCTACTGCTTTTGCAGGCAGTAGTGACCTACAGTTAATCAGAGTAAGGCTTGGGATGCTGACAGGGCAAGTTTCTGGTGTGGTTTTCTTTGTTGAGCTACATAGAAAGGACTTCAGTGAGGTTCTCTGAGGAGGACCTTCTTTTCCAGCTCCGTAGGAGGCTCTGCACTGCTCATGTCCCATGGAGCCTCTCAGGTGGGAGGAAAGCACATGAACCATGTTGTGCTCTGGGAAGGAGTGGGGCATTGCAGCCTTCACATGTGGCATGAAGGGGGGTAAAAAAAGGCAGACCCTGTGGTATTATGCATTATCCTGTACAGAAGAGGTAAACCTGAAAGCATGCAGATTCTGAATGCCTAACATAAAGAAAGGGCTGGAGAACTCAAACTGTGAGCGAAGGCACTCTGCTTCGGGCTTGCTGGAAAGCTGATGAGTGGTAATATATGGTCAAAGAGTAATTGCCTTCAAAAAGGAGGAAAACTAGCTCCAGGCCAGCTGACAGGGAACCTGCTGGCTCTGTGTGATGCATATTCAGAAGCACACCATCAGCAGAGAGAGTCAGCACATAGTCAAGTATTTGCTAGTTAATGATCCCAGGGGAAAGTTTTGCTATAGCAATGAAGAGAACACCCTAATCATTAACTGAGTTTACAGATAATCACAATTACATTATACTTAGCCACTTTCCAATATATCAGAATAATTTTGAGGGGGTCGTTCTAAGCTGAAGAAGAATTGGCCACAAAAAGAGACCTTCCCTGCTTTGTATGCAGCAGTCAACATCTTAACATGACATTCATTAAAGGCCAAATTCCTACTCCTCAGCAGAAACAGTAACAAGCGAAGGAAAGACCAGCAAATGAACCATCTTCTAGCAAGAAAGACGCAGCGAAATTCAATGAAATGTGAATATTATTTATTTAAAGAGTGATTTGCCATATCATTGGTGGATGCCAGTAAAACAGGAACATCTGTCACCTGGCCTGGAGTTAATGCTCCCATGCCCATGTCCTGTCCTACATGTAATCAGTGTATGACATTTGCTGCAGCCTTGAAGCAGAGCTTTTATTGTTTTATGTTTTCCAACATGCTTAATTAGCAGCTTTAGTAATTGTCTGTAAATTTTGCCATGAGGGAATGCTAGAGCAGAGACCTTTCACTCAGCAACAAATGGATAACTCCTGTGGGCCTGCCACTACTACTGAAGCAGCCACTTCAGTTCCGGATGAGGGAGAAGAAGGGGATGCAATCCTTTGGTGTAATGATGAAAGGCCTGACAAAGGCAAAGTGGTGTTTTCTCATTTTCTCATGGAGAACAGGAATGTGTGCATGTGTGCGGAGGGCAGTCATGGGGCAGAGACATGAGGTAATGGAAAGTTATGACAGTGGGAAGAAATAGAATCCTGCCCAGCCTTCTGCACCTTCAGGTCCTCCAAGGCTCTCTGTTCTTCAGCAGCTTCTCAAAACACACAAGTGCCTACATGCAGACCAATTAGAGGAGCACTGATGTGTTTGCCTGTGTGCTGAAAAGACTTCACCTGAAAGGAGGGACCATCCTGTCCAAAGGAAAGGCTGAGAAACACTGGTCTCTGCAGCTCACAGGGTGCTTTTCCTGTTTCATGTCTCCCTGTTTCTGCATCCCATCCAGCAAGGCCCTTCACTGCCTGCTAGAGAGCCACTCCAAGAATCCCCATCTGTCCCTATGTTCACCAAGGGGTCTTCAGTAGCAGGCTTGTGGTTTTTGTCTCTTTGTTGCTAGTTTCTGCAAAAAATCAGAAAAAAATTAAGCCTAAGTCCTGAAAACCTTCAAAAGCTTCAGCTGTTCTCCCATGTGAGTTTTAAAGGCTGTAACTTCTGTTCCTGGTGAGGTCTCAGTAGAGCTTCAGGCAGGGTTTCCACATGCCTAAGAAGAGGATCACCAGTTCTGGTGTGCAGAGGAACTGGTGGCTTTCTCCTTTTTGATATCTCCAGATATTAAAATCTCCAAAGCGCTAGATTTTCATATTCCATATCGTTCCTGTGGTTAAAGACAAAACAGATGCCTATTTGCATCTTAAAGGTATAGAAATGAACCATCCTCATAGATATTTGGTTACACAGTTGTGCAGTGACTGCTGCTCAGTGACACATGCTGCACTCCCCTTTTTCCCAGAGCAAAGCTGTCATGGGTGCTTTGGATACAGCAAAGCACTTCACTGAGAGCCTTCCCTGAGTGAGGATACCCTGTTGATTCACTCTGCAGCATCTCCTGGCGACCTTCTCCTCCTTGTGTCTAGCAGGAAAGCTGGGCAAAGAAAAAAGCCTGACTCGCAGCTCTCCATCCTTCTTGGTGGAGAAAATATGAAGCATGCTACTCAGTAAATTAAATCTGTAAATTCATGGTGTCCTTTGAGCAGTGTTCATTCACCTGAAAACCAAACTAAGGCTCTGGCTGGATTCAAATGTCTTTTGGGTGAGTACTGGATCCAAACAAATAACCCGTGTCACTGTAGCTGACCTTGGAGAATTTTATTAGTTAGTTAAGATGCCAAATGCAAAGGACAGAACTGAAGCCACCATGTCAGTTAAAATTTAGCTACTCTTAATTAAGTCTGGCTTACATCCTAAGCTGCTGGTGTCCTGTATGGGTATACGCATATTACCATTCATTTTACTGGAGAATGCAAATAACGTCTCTATAATACTGATGGATGGCTTAGTATGTAACAGGATGGTGGAAAACCTGGTAATTTTATAAAAGTTTATAAATTTTGTTGTGTGGATGGCCCAGTGTGCTGGATTTCTGCAATGCTTTCCAGGACACAGGATGAACAGTGACTATTTTTTGTGTCAGCTGCAATGAAAATAAAATAGAGATTTTCAGGAGCGGTGAGAAAGGGAAGCAATTTTCATGTAACTGATGTTGTGAAGCTCATCAGAAATTCTTCTCTTTTAGGACTGTTTCAACAATGAAATTACAGGTTTTTAAATCCTCCCACACAATGCAGTCATATAGTAGTATCACTAATTGTTGTAATATAGTATTATTTACTCCCAAGCACTGTCTGTCTTATTGCTGGTTTCAAATACATGTGTATGTATGTGTTCATATGTATCAATCTTCTTTCTAAACCAAAACTTTCTGCTTTCTGTCTGCAAACAGCATCACCCTGTTTTCATCTGACCCCAAGTGCTGAGGAAGGCAGTAATGTAACCACTTGGTCAACCTGACTGCCAGGAATTGTCTTCTACAACAGAAGGAAAGCCACATGGGCATGGCTATGACCCTGCCCCTGTAAAGGACCCTTTCCCTCCTATTCTCCACTAATATTGATTTGAAAGCCAAAGGGGAATGCTTCTAAAGAACAGGGCAATGCTTCTCGCCAGCCCCTACTGAGGAACTTACTGGACACCCAAGTTTCTTCCTGCTTCTTCTCACCTGCAAGCAAGGAACAGCTGAGGGCAATTCTGCTGCTGAGGGCATCTTTTGAAGGAAAAGGGCTGTCAGCCCAGAGCTAGTAGGCATAAAGTATTACAGTTCCCATTGCATAAAACAACATCTTTTTATGATCACACAGTATGCAAGCCATAAAATCCATGGATGTTTCTGTACTCTGTAAAGTGTGTCTTTAGATCTGTCCAGGGAACACTAGCTTTCCCAGTTTATTTGTACGGGTGGAGTTGAGGAGCTCATTCAATGTTTGTCTCACAATCCCCCTGCTACTGTGACTGAGAGATTGCTCTTCCCCTGCTACTCCCAGTGCACTGAGCCCTGGTCTACAGGCTAATGTGCCAACCCCAAAACCTGGTCTGCCCATACAAATTATTGCCTAGCTGCTTTTGCTCTAGCAACTCTCTTGCTTCCAGTGGTGCCTGTGAACTCACAAAGAGAACAGGGGTTTTTTTCTGTCACCTGCTGGGACCTGGTGCTGCCCAGCTGTCCCCACTCAGAGCATGCAGAGCGCTGGCTGCCTCAGGACAAATCCACCCCAGGAGCAGGCCAGAAAAGGGGGAATGGGGATGGTGGCAGGCAGAGCTCATGCCTGTTCCTCAACCCTAATTGGTTTTCTAGTATAGGTTCAGGTAGATTCCTTAGAGAGTCAGATAAGGAAGACAAACATCAAACATAGAATAAATGCAGAAGACACCACATAACCTGAGGTGAACAGTTTAGTGCTTCTGTGTTTGCATAGAAAAGTAGAAGCATCTCCAGGTTTTCATGGTTTTCCTGGGCTCTTAGAGCAGTCCAGTGATTCTGTCTCTGTTGAATATTTTTTTTCTTACTAAATCTGTTGTTAACTAGAATATAATCTCCCCTTTTTGACCCTTTCAGCTAAGGTGTGAAGTGTTTGTAGTCTGCCTCAACTAAAACAATAATGTGAAATTTTATCTAATAATCTAGTGTGAAATTAGTCAGATGTGACTTTTTTGCCCATGTGATCAACTTGCAATCAAGGAACAGACTTTCAGCAAATGAGCGGGTAGAATTCCTCTAAATTTATTTGTCATTGTACTCTTTTATCCTGCTATAGTGGCAAATAAGTTAGAGAATTATCCACAGTCCATGCACCCCCTTTTTCTGTCCCACAAAGAGAGTTACATTTATGGGAAAAGGATGAATATAGCCACTATATTGTCTCAGCAGCTGGTGGTAATGAGCTGAGCATTAATCCATCCATTGGAAGATCTTTGAAGGTAATGCTTTGATCCACAGCAACATTCCCAGTGAGAAAAGAGGCACCACCTGAGTCTGCACAGCCAGAGCCAGGTGCTGGTTTGATGTTTCTGCGCTTTGGAGTGGGAACAATCCCTCAGGTGAAGGGTGCAACGAAAACAGTCGGTGAACTAGTGCAATGAGGTCATGTCTAGGGAGCTCAAAAACAGAAACTGTGGCCATGCAATGTAGCGAGTCCTCTAGAAACTCCTGTCAGCCTTACCAATACTAAGATTTCTTCTGTTTCAAGAGCTCTGTTGTGGTCTCCTTAGGCTGTGAGTTTCCTTTCATGTGTTCGGTATTCCTGTTAATGTCAAAGCTAATTGTCATGGCTGTTTTTAAATTGTTTAATGGCCACTGTATTAGAGTTTAAATAATTCTGTACTGTATTGGGGTTTGTGGCAAGGTTTTGGTGGAGGGGGCTATAGGTTGAGAAGACACCAGAAGCTTCCCCTTTGTCAGACAAAGTCAATGTCACCTGGCAACAAGACAAACCCGTCACTGGTCAAGGATGAGGCCATCAGAAACAGCGCCCCTGTAACTCTGCATCTTCACAAAAACCTTCTGCATTTTCCGCAGCTAACTATAGCCCAAATAGCAGTGGGAAGGGGATATGTTTTCTGTGCATTTGTGCTAACACACACTAGTTTTTGGAAAATTACCCCCCCAAACCTGCAAAAAAATTTGACACTACCCACTTTGTAGTCAGCACCGTTTGTCTGGGCAGAGGTATAGAATGTCACATACTGGTTAAACTGCATATAACTTGTAAGACTTTGTTTACATTTGCCTCTGCAGAAAATGTGTCTGTTTCCTTCAGTATCTAGTTTCACCTGAAACTGGTAAGTACTGGTTGACTTATATCAGCTGTGGGAATGAAGCCTTTCCCACTCTGTTTATGTAGGTGCCACAGGTATTACACAATGCACGTGGAAGGCAGCCACTTCCATCAGTAGCCCTATGTTTTCATTGCAAAATGACAGCAATACTGGAGAGAGGTGAAAATTATACTGTGAGACTTCCAAGTTCCATTAGCTAATAGGGGTGTCTGAGCTCTTTGCTCTAACTTATCTTGGGATGTGCAATAACAGGGAATATAGCCCTATAAAGCCCAGATAAATGCTTTCTTTGCCAACCCAAGCATTAATGTCACTGTGGTTCTATTCCCACGGAAGATGGGTGGCCAACTATGTAACATGCTCTGTGATTGTTGGGCTTTCAGCCTGGGCCATCCTGGAGAATTCCAGAGTGAGCCAATCCATCATTTCACCTTTCATGAAACATCTTTTCTGGGGTGTAGAGGTTCACAGAACAGAAAAAAATTTCTTTGTACATCATCCTTTTTGATACATTACCATGGAAACAAATAATGAAAAAAAATACTCTCAAGCAGGTGGTTTTGTTTTTGAATACTGTCTTTTCAGCTTTCACCTTTCCAGCTCTGCTCCTGTTGGGGGGTTGGATTCTCTTTCTGCATCTGCCACTAGACAGTATTGCTTTAACAGGCACCTTCCTGCCTCTTCTGCACCCTTGAGACACAGACCTCCAGAAAAGCAGGGGTTGCCTGGGTTTTTAATATTCTTCAAACATCTCCTGGCAAATGCTGTTGAGGACAAAGTCTTAGAATAGCAGATATTTAGTCCCACAATTGGCAGCTTCTTGTGCTTGCACCAAAGTTTCTGCTTAAGGGCAAGTTTCATATTTGCTCTATAATCCAGAAGGTAAGACGGGTCTGTGGTCTGCCTGAAATTTCAGAATACCTGATGTATAAAATTTGAAGCAAACAGACAAAAGTTTTTATACTCCAAGTCTTTTAGCTAATACAAAAATGCAAATAAAAGGCTTCTTCTTCTTTCAGAATTGGAAAAAATTTCTAACAGTTTTGTATTTCCTTTATGTGCTCACAAAAGAAAAGCAGCTAATATGCAGGAAGTCATTCAGCAAAATTGTTATTATTCTAGGAGATAGAAACATCAGTGTGGTGAGATATGAAGTAACTTTATATTAAAAGTTAATGACTTGGACTGTTCAGCCCTAAATGATTTGCTCCTTTCTAATCCTTGATATGCATCTTTATGGTAAGTTTATATGATGTGAGACTTATTCCACTTTTATATTTCCTTGTTTTGTTGTTCTGTTATTAAACTGTCTTATGTCATTGCTTTTCCTGCTGGGGAAACAATCAAGAAAGTCAAACCAAGAGTGGAAAGAACATCCTCTAGTGATTAAATGTTCTCTGTACCCACATTCATAATTTTTCAGTGGTTCAATTTCTATCTTAACTCTAAATTAACTTCATTGATTTTTTAAAATTATTTTTAATTGCTTTATTTGTTTATAAGTGAACAAAACCTGCTCCCACATTTAGGTTGAATGTTGAGATTCGCTAGCTGAAATTTTATTAGGTGTTTTGAAGAACTATTTGGAAGTTTTAAGCTCGAGTTACACAGCAAACCTTCCTGGCATCCCCACCCACCTGAGCAGGGGCTACAAAGGCCCTCCCTGGTCCATGCCAGCCCCCTCCTGTCCTCCTTGTGCAAACTGTCACTTTGCTGGCTCAGGTAGCAGTGGATTCAAAGACAAGGAGGGCTCCTCTATTACAAAAGAGCATAAAATTGATTGGTTTACAGTGAAAGCATGACTCCAAGAGCCAAACCTGACCCCGTAAGTGCTGAACAGCTTAAACTGTGCTGCACATTAACAAACACAAGGGAGCTGTCAGCTGAGCTATGTTCATTGCTGGGGAAAAAAAAAAGTGCTTTTAACAAAATTCACTTTCTTTCTCACACATATTGGAGAAAACAAAATAAAATGCCTCAGTATTTGCAATCAGAGTGTGGAAAATCAATGCTGCAGACATGCTGCTCCTTGCCTTCCACCTTTACACACTACAGCTGCTGGTGCCCATTTAGTGTCCACTGCCTCCAACCCAGGTGAAGGAAACTCTGAGTAAGCTCTGAGAGGCAAGATCACAGCCCGAACTACCAAAACCAAAGTGCTTATATCCTCATCTTACTGATTTCAAGGAAAGCAACCATCTCATATTTCTTCTCTTCCAGGTAGCAGGATGCCATGGTGGCTCGGGAGGGAAAGAAGAGGCCACTGTGCCATGCCATGTGCTGTATGGCACTGCAGCAAGGAGCAGGGCAGAGGCTGCAGGAATGCTGGATGGCTGCACACTGCAGGAAAAGATGAGGAAGGAGTCATGTGGAGTTAGTGACTCATACAATTAAGGTTTGGCATGGCTGAGTGGCACAATAACATGATTTTGCCTTAAAAGGGGCATATATGTTATTACTGTGGTATATGAGATTCAATTAAATGGCAACGTCAATTAAACAGCTTCAGAGCTTTTGTTTGGAAGCTTGCAAGGCTTTTTTTCCTGCAAAAGCTGTTCATTGAGTATCAACAATTAGTTCCCCTGCAAATGAGACTGACTGTACAGCATAGACTGTAACACTGGGCTTCTGTTGAAAAGCTGGCTTCAAGTCTATCCTTTGGTGAGTATTTAAGCAGAGTAGCTTCAGCAGGAATGTGAATGAACAGCTTGAACAGAGCGTAACCTTGGAAATGCTAAGTGCTCATCAGGCTGGAGGAGAGTGAACTCTGCAGGAGTCCTTGGACTCTCATTTGCACCACCTGTTAGTTATGATGGGGATGGTTTCTTTCAGATTTTGACCAGAATTTTTTTCTTTGGCTGGAGAAGGAATTCCAATTTAGTGGGAGGAGAGCAAGTGAACAAGCCTCTCTCCTAAGAGGATGACATAGAGACAATTTGCAGACTCCCTTTCAGAGAATACCTTGGCCCTGTGTTATTTCATTTGTAGTGTTTTGTACTGATGAGTTCATCAAAACATCTCAATACCACAGGTTTTATTGGCTCCAAGACCACGGCCATTTCCTGGAAAGCCTCAGCCTTCACCCAGAACATTTGACAGCAGTTTTGCCATACAGAAACACTCTCCATATCCCTCAAGGAAAGCACCTGTAAGCACCACTGATGGCACCACTGTTCCAAGCTGGCAGTGAGCCTGCTCAGGGTAGTTTTCCCTGTAGAGATGATGACTTTGCTCAAGCCCAGCTGAAGCCACAGATGTGCTCCACGTCCCAGGCTGCCCTCCATCACTCCATCCCTCTGTCCCTTCATCCCTCAGTCCCTCTACCCCTCAGTCCCTCTGTCTCTCCTTCCCTCTGTCCCTCTATCCTTCCATCCCTTCATCCCTTCATCCCTCTGTCCCTTCATCTCTGCATCCTTCCACTCCTCTGTCCCTTCGTTCCTCATTCCCTCCATCCCTCAGTCTCTCCATCTCTCCTTCCCTCCGTCCTTCCATCCTCCTTGTCGCTCCATTCTCCGTTCCGTCCGTCGCTCAGTCTCTCCATTTCTCCATCCTTCCATCCTCCTTGTCGCTCCATTCTCCGTTCCGTCCGTCGCTCAGTCTCTCCGTTTCTCCGTCCTTCCATCCTCCTTGTCTCTCCATTCTCCGTTCCGTCCGTCGCTCAGTCTCTCCGTTTCTCCATCCCGTCCCTCAGCCGGGCGGGGCGGGCCCGCTGCAGTACTCACCGCCCACCGCTAGGCCGCGCCAGCCCCAGGGTTGCTATGGCGACGGCGGCGCTGCTCCCCGCGCATGCGCGGCCATTGCGGCGGCTTCCGGCGGGCCCGAGGCGGCGGCGGGGGTGGGGATGGAGCGGTTCGGGCCGGGGCCCGTGAGCGCCGTGCCGGTGGCGGAGTTCAGGCCGTGAGTCCCGGGGCGGGCAGGAGAAGGGCCCGGGGGCGGGAGGGCTCGGCGGTGGGGTGCGGGGAAGGCTGCGCGCTGTGCCGCGGCGCGCGGGGAGCGCGCCTGGCACCACCAGCCCGCGATGGAGCCGCAGCCACGGGGCACCCGGGGAAGAGCGGCCGCGGAGCGGGAGGGGAGCGGCAGCTCGGGCCAGGAGGAGCCGGAGCGGGTGGAGGAGGAGGCCCCCGGTTTGCCTTGGTCCCGCTGCGTAACCCTGGGCCACCCCGAATCCCGAGTGTGAAGGCTGCCGGCCGTCGGGGAAACGTGCCGAGCTAGGCTGAGCTTATATACGAATGTTTGTTTTTGCTGCGTAGGGAAGCGATGAGAGTATGTCAGTGTAAGAAAAGTATTTGTCAGCAGTGGAGTTTTTAACTTTGGTAATAAGCTGGAGGTCATCTTACTCTTCTGTGGGTAAGTGTTGATAGAATGGTTTCTAATTTCCACAGAGAAATTTTGAATTCAGTTATGTCCTCCACCCTGGCAATCCTAAAGGCAAACGCTAGTAAAGGAAAAGAATTCGGATGTTTTTCCTTTTTTAAGCTACCTAATATGCTGACTACATGTATGGCAGTACATGAGCAGCCAGAAGTGCCTATGGCTGCAATGTAGAAGCTGTGCATGGCTGCACGTAACTGTCAGAGGATGAGATCACTTTTTTCCCCAGTTCCACTTTTTTTCCAAAGAAAAACACACATATTTGTGTTTCAATGCCCTAAGGACTCATGTCTTTGAATCAGGCAATCTTTGAAAGTCAGAAGGATATTGCCTGGCTTACATATTTACTTCAGCATAAAATAATGTAGTCAGCCGGGCAGAGTGAGTGAGAACTGGTGGAAGCACACACAGAACCAAGCTGTATGTGGTGTTTTGTAAACACAACACCCGTTCTAGCAGATCAGGTTCAAGGAGACCCTACCAAGTGCATAAACCTTCATAAGCTCTCTCTTGTTAAAGGTCTTCTAGGTTTAGGTCTGTGAAGGCAAAGCTTCGGTGTAGTGGCTCTGTGTTCTAACTGTTACTATACTTATTCCAGCTTTCTTAGTTAAAAACTGAGAAATTGTTTTTAAATAGAGGAAGAAGACCTAATAATAAGGAACTTGGAGTAGAAAGCTGTTAAATTCATTCAGTGTGCTTCCTTTTCTAGACCAGCCTGTAGGACTTGTCATTTTCCTGGACTTGTAGCTTTCAAAAAAAAAAAAGGGAACTTGGCAAGTTTTTATGCAGGATAATGTCATATGACATGTGCATGTGTAACTAAAATTACATATTTAATAATTATGCAGTAATGCACAGATAAACATATTAACATAACCCCCCCTATGTTATAATGCTTGCAAAGCAGTAACAGGGAAAAATCTAAAGATAGTTTTTAATTCTGTTTGTGAGCTTAGACTGGCAGAATCATTACATTGTTTTGAATACTCTCATTTTTATTGCAGCCAACAAATGCATACTTCAAGTCTTTATTGCTTCCGAACAATACACTTACTCAGTTCTTGAAAAGTAATCAGCTTCTGGTTGGAACAAGTTCTTGTCCTGTTTCAGGCATATATATTGTGACTTTCTTTTGTGTGTAACTTCTCTTATTTATTTCAGAAATGAGGGTTCATTAACATCAACTTTAAGAACGCTTCTGTTCTTCACAGCTCTAATGATTACATTACCTGTTGGGCTATATTTTTCATCAAAGGCTTATGTATTTGAAGGTAATTTTGTTTCTGCCAATTAGCATTATTATTGCAAAAATAGAGGAAAAGCATAATCCTCTAATAGCCTCTTTGTTCTTCCTGATTTGAATATTTGTTTCCGAAAGTTCCTGTAATGTCTAATTAGAACAGAAAGTTATATAAATGGTCAATGTATCTTTCCCTGCATTGTGGTCTGCAATCCAGAATTTGCTGTTTGTTATACAATGGTTTATACTCTACAGAGGTTGCATTGTTCCCCTTACCTAAAGGGTATTTAACACCACCCTGCAGCAGACTTTTGTCAGAATCATCAGAGATATGTTTCCTGCAGGTATTGCAGGTATCATGTGTTCGAGACAGAATAATGTTATAAGGTTTGTATTTTGCTTTTTGAAACATATATGCATTTAAACAAGTTATATGCAATTTCAGATACTGAATGTGGTTGCTTGTGGAGCTTTCTTTTAATTTAAAAAAAAAAAAGGAAGACAGAACATGGCTGTTTATTTGAACAAGCAGCCATGTTGTAGTCCTGATTCTGCAAGGCTGTAATACTTATCTCTTGCAGTTCTAGGAAGTTATCTCCTTCAGAAATGGGGAGGAGGAAGGGAGAAAGCAGCTGCCATTAAGAGCAGTTTATGAGTGTGTAACCGAGCTGTTCTGAGACGATTCTCCTTTGATGTGTACTGCTGTATGTAGTACATAGAAGGCTCAAAGCTTGTTAAGTAACTTTCAGGATCCTTTTTAGCTTTTTTTTTTTTTTTTAATTTGAGGTGTAGCAAGCTGACCTGTAACTTCGCTGGGTCAGTTAATGGCAAGATCTATTGGGACTGAAAGGATTGTCTTTGCAGGGTGATAGTTTTGGAGTGCTGTAATGCGTAGGTTTTGGTTGCTTTTGAGGAGACTTTGTTGGGTTTTTAAAATCAATTAAGGGAAACAATATTTCAGTGTTTGGTCCTTTGATATTTGAAGGCTTATTTTATATGAGATGAATTCATATATCTTAAATGGTGGGGCATTATTGTTTTACAGTCTAAATAGAGAAAGTAACAGTCTTCTAAATTTAATTGTTCTTCTACTGTTTTCTCCTGTTTTAGTGGCAAATTATTAGAGAATTCTCCCCCTTCTTCCTCCCACCTCCCTCCCCCATTTTATTGCCCCACAAAGAGAGTTACATTTAGGAAAAAAGGATGTTGAGATTTGTTTGGTGCTGGAAGGTACTAACAGAAAAAGTGAATCCTGTAGAACTCTAAGCTGTTGACATCAAATCTAGGGTATTTTATCTTAAATATTGAATACTGCAGTGTTGCTTTGTTCCAGAAACCGTTTCAAAGCCTTTAACTATCATGGTGAATTCTTTCCTGTGAAGTGTTTTGAGCTCAGACTTTTGAGACAGCAGTGAATGTAACTTTGGTCTTTAGGGAGAATTGTGACTTGCCGTGTCAGAGTTCCTAGCTCGTAACTAATATTCTTTACTTTCTTTGTTTTCTCAGGTTCCTTGGGAATGTCTGACAGAGACAGCTATTTTTATGCTGCCATAGTTGCTGTAGTCACTGTCCATGTGGTACTTGCTCTCTTTGTTTATGTAGCCTGGAACGAGGGTTCACGGCAGTGGCGCGAAGGCAAACAGGACTAAAATGAAGATCATCGGTGTCTGATGTCCACAGACTGTAAATCAGATTTTTTTGTGAGCTGAAGGAAAAGCATTCTTCCAAATGTGTAATACACATGGACAAAGAGGAGGCTGATGCCTCAGTTGTGGTTAAAATAAGACTTGTGCTCATCTTGACTGTGTACTGGTGTTTTCTATAATGGCAATGGAAGTTGTTCTTTAGCCAGCTTCTACTGTGTTGAGCTGAGGAGGCCTTCATTTGCGATTAAAGTGGAATAATTATATACTTTTGAAAACTCCTGGAGCTTCTTTTTTCATGTCTAGTATTTTTCTGGCTTGCTCTGAAAATAATATCAGCATGAAGCAAGCATTACATTTTCAAGGAATTAAATTGCTGCTTAAAAAAGCTACATTACTTACTATGCAGCTACAGTGAAAAAGATGGAATTTCACTTTGCTATGAATAGTTTCCTGATTTACATGTGTTGTGGTTTAACCCCAGCAAGCAATTGAGCACCATGCATTGCTCACTCACTGTGACCCTTCAGTGGGATGAGTAGGGGAATCAGGAAAGCAAAGTGAGAAAACTCATGGATCAAAATAAAGACAGATTATAGGTAAAGCAAAAGCTGCACACATAAGTGTGCTGGTTTTCAGTACAAATTTGAACCATAGCCCCATGGTAGCTATTATGACAAAAACTACCTCTATCCCAGCCCAAACCAGCACAGTGGGATAGGCGTAATTAGTCTATTTCTGTGTTTAGAAGTATTTTCAAAACCAGAATTGTTTAGAAACTCAGGTGATGTCTTTCTAATGTGAAGTACAATTTTGTTTTCAAATATATTTTTTATTGCAGTGTAAAATTCAATCTTTAATTTCTTTTTGGGAGGACTGTGGTATTATGCATTGCTCCTCTTTCTCCTCTTCTACAGTTTATCCTGATAATGCAAAGGAAAGGGCATAGTATATTTTTTTGTATGTCTTCAGACAGGTATGTATCTCCTTGATATTTGCTCAAGTGTGCAGTTGGATTTCCTATGGTAACGCAGTGTCAGTAACAGTCATAAGCTGCTGTAATGGCTGGTAGGGAAAGGAGCAAGAGAAAACAAGCTGTAGTTGTCTGCAAATGGTGTCCTTTTTGAGGCAGGGGACACAAAAATGACCACATGGAAAATTGGCTTCTCTTCATAACTACTTACTTGTACACTGTTAAATGGTACAATATGTTGATTGTTTTCTTTTTTCCTTTGTTGTGCGTAGAACTTCCTGTAGTCAAACCTTAGTGAGATTTTTGTACTGTAAGATAACATGAATTTCATTCCACTGTTGTGCTGTTAGCAAGCTTTTTCATCTCTGGCTAAAACGTTTATCCTAAAGTTCCAGCAAGGCAAACTTTCTTAACCCTGATGATGGCTGTTAAGCTGTTGTGCTTGAAGTCATTCTGTTAATTTGAATTTTCCAGTTTATTGTATTAGTTTAGCCTTTCTTGGAAGTTTTTTGCTTAATACGAGGCTTGGCATGGTTTTGGTGCTGCATGTGTTTGTGGTAAAACTTATGTACAAATGAGGCAAAAATTGGTTATCTGTGCCCAATGGCTTGAGAATTTTGCCCCCAAGCCTCATTCCTGTCTTGTCCACCCCAGTCCCAGGTGTGCGCAAGCATACGCACCATGGCTCACTAATGCAGATCAGCTTTTACACTTTGTTTCTGCTGTGTTACCTTTTCTCATCCAGAGCCCCCTTGTCAGGTTGCTGCTGGCAAACTGGAGAATCTTCTTAAAATACTTGAAGTGCAAAGTTAATTTGTACATGGGCATGTTGGATTCCTGTTCTCCAGTGTATGAAGTGTACGTTGTGGAACAAATACTGCCTTTTAATAAAAACCTACCCTGCAATACAAGATCCAGTAAACAATATGTGCTGAACACTTTTTGAATCATGTCTTTAATATTCCCCATGTAGAGTACAGCTTAAAGCAAATATATAGCACTGCTTAAGAGCTTAGCTTTTTTTTTTTTTTATTCACAGTGGAGAATAAATGAAGAGTTACACTTACGAAATAAAGAAGTTGAAGTTTATTTGGTCCTAGGAGACAGTGGCAGAAAAATTGAATGTTACAGAAGTCTAAGATGTTGACTTCAAGGGGAACACACCTGCTATGCTCTATTAGCTGGGTCCTGTGCTATGTCTATTTTATGTTTCATGTAGCAGAATCCCTAAACACAAAGTTAATTTCCTAGGAATAAGAGGAAAATTATTCCTTATTATAACTGTTTAGTTAAAAAAATCTGACAAGTTTGGCCTCTGCTGTATGTGCAGATGCTGTAATGTCTCAGCAGTTGGGGGTAATGAGCTGAGCATTAATCCATCCATTGGAAGATCTTTGAAGGTAATGCTTTGATCCACAGCAACATTCCCAGTGAGAAAAGAGGCACCGCCTGAGTCTGCACAGCCAGAGCCAGGCGCTGGTTTGATGTTTCTGCGCTTCGGAGTGGGAACAATCCCTCAGGTGAAGGGTGCAACGAAAACAGCCCATGAAGGGTTGTCCCCCTGCAGCCCAGGGAGGTCCACGGGGAGCATTGTCTTCCCTCCCTCCTTGCCAGCAGTGGGGAGCCCCGCTGGAGCAGTCTGTTCCTGAAGGACTGCACCCTGTGGAAGGCCCCACACTGGAGCAGTTTGTCAGGGACTCTCCTGAGGAGGAAGGAGGGCAGGAACAATGTGTGAAGAACTGAACTCAACACCCACTCCCTGTCCTCCTGTGCCACTGTGGGGGAGGTAGAGAACTTGGCAGTAAAGTTGAACCTGGGAAGAAGGGAGTGCTGGGGGGAAAGGCATTTTGTTTTGCATCACTCTACTCTGATTTGATGGGTAATAAATTAATTTCTCCAAATTGGGTCTGTTTTTCCCATGTTTGTAATTAGTGAATGACATCCCTGTGCTTGTCTCAACCCAGGAGCCTTTTGTTACATTTTCTCTCCCCTGTCCAGCTAGAAAGGGGAGTGTTAGCACAATTTTGATGGGCGTGTGGTGTCCAGCCAAGGTCAAACCCACCACATTTAAACTGATAAAAGTTGTAGAGAGATCAGAATTCTTGTTGGTTTGATTTTTTTATTTTCTATAGAATGGTGATGTAAAATTTTTAACAGTGTGGTATTCTAAAGTGGTACTGTAAGCTTGTTAATTTTACTAGGAAATGAATTTTTACTAGGAATGAATTCCTAATTTTTACTAGGAATGAATTTGAGACAACTCTGGAAGACAACTTGGAAAACTGTCTGTAAGTCCTTCAGTACTTCATAGTTGCCTCTCACTCAATGATCTATTGTGTTTGCATAGGTTGACAATGAGTTTAGCTAAAGCAAGCAATTGTATCTCACAGTGAGCAAAGACCTTGAGACAGATTGTAGCAGAAATTTTCCAGAACATTTTCCAAGAGTGAATAGACAGTGGGGGAATTGGGAAGTGGGAGATGAGTGACTTTTCATTAGTTTTTGTCTTCTGTACTTAACATCTGTTTTTTTCAAATGCCTGCAGGACACTGTGGTGGTAGGTACCCAGCCTGAGAGCATGCAGGTGAGTGAGCAGCTTTGGTTTGTGCTTGGGGATGCCTGACTAAACTCATCATTAACTGCCAGCACTGAGTAGGAACTCTCCAGAGCAAATGGTGATGGTGGTGATCATGCGTTAACAGGAATTATCATTGATTAAGGTATATGAACTTGAAACAGTCTTTATAGTACATTTGGAGCAAAATAAAACACTGCCTACCTGTTTCTTGCATTGTAAGAAAGGGCCTAGTAATAACACTCAACATTAAAAAAGCAAAACAAAACCCCAAGAAAACAGCCAAACACAAAATCAGCAACCCTACTCTCCAGAAGGCCCAAGCCCCTGTGTTATTTTCACCCTCAGGTAGAGGGCAGGCTGTTCTACCTGATCACTCTGATGGGCCAGGGGAAGGTGTGGTGCTCACTGAGAAATTATGTTCTCACTTAGTGCGTTGGTGAGCAATAAAATGTTTGGTGTTACCGCAAGTTTAGTGGGTTTTAGCCTGCTGTGACTACTGTAGTTAAACAAAATCTGCTTATGCTTCTGACAGCTCTTGCAGCTGGACAGGGTGTACTGAGAGCATTAGGCTGGGCTATGGTTGGTACTGGTTCAGGTGAGTAAGGGATGGGAAAGCAAAGGGCCCTTAAGTAACCAACTGAGCCACACATGTATTACAAAATACCATATTTTGGGTATGACAAATGTAGGTAGGGTGCAGCCCATGGGGCAAGAGGAGAAGGTCCTGTGTAGCAAAGGAGTGACTTAGGGAGATGGGGTGAGGGCTGGAATGTGCTAGCATGGCTTGATACATGATGGCAGAGGCACCATGTGTTTTGTTTGGACGTGTTTATTCCACTGTTTTTCAAGGGATTATGCAGAACCATTGGTCTGAAATATTGAATGTAAATAATACAAAATAGTAAGCTAATTCCATTTTAAACTTCTAGCTAAAGTTGTTCATAGGTTGACAGCTTTCCTGTGTGAGATCTGGGACACATTTATTCACTTTGTCTCATACAAACCAGCTTTGTTACTGGCTCTGGGTCATCTCACAGGGCATGGTCAAGCCCTTGGAGAGTAAATATTTCTTTAAAAATACGAAAGGGCAACTGCCACTCTAATGTTTCCTTAGCTCCAATCAACTGTCAGTTTAAGAGTAGTACAGAAGCTGCTTGTTTGAAGGTGATAGAGAGCAGAGCTTGTTGTGTCCCTGCAAGAGGAGGCCCTCAGGTGCTTGAATGGGGCTTGCAAGGAGAAATTGCTCTGTGATTCAGGGCTCCCACAGTCATTCTCTTATCTGAAGATACACCAGTGTCTGAATTTCTCAGCTGTTGGCATAGAGCTTGATTCTCTTTGTTAGGAGAAACACAGTGCTGTGTAACAATGCTGAGCTGTAGTTGTAAAAGAAAAAATGGAGGTAAACTCTTGGGACTTGAGCTCTGTTTCAACCTAAGGTAGTAAGAAAAGGGATGGAGCAAATGTATGTGGATTCCTGTAGAAAGCAGCTTTTTTAAGTGCTGGTCTACCAGTTCTGAAACCACGAGACAGAGCCAATCAAGGTCCTGTTTCAAAAGGCTGGGATACAGACTGGGAAGCTTTGTGGGGAAGGATGCCCAGGGTGAAGAGCTAGGAAAGTTGAGTAGTTAATTTGGTGACTGGCTGGCTAAATGCCTGGGACAGAGATTTTTTAGTGCTGGTTTGCTGTCATGCTTCACAACCCTTTTGTCCTAGCAGCTTTGGATGGGATGTTCTTGCTGAGATGATTCCTCTGTGGGCCTACTGTTTGGAGGGGTGATCAGGTGCTTGCCTGGAGCTGTGCTTTTAAAACAGTACAAGCTGCTCATAGGCCTGCAAATAAAGCTGTTGCTGCTTTTAGTTGCCACATGAGACACTGGTTTAATAGTTTTAGTGGAAATGGCCCAGGGCATAGGCACAGGGGGTATGTTATTAATTAAAACTGTTTGTAATTGAAGAATGATTTATGAGTGAGAGTAATAGCAGTCAGAGGTTAAGAACAAACACCGCTGTGGGTGTGGGCCCATGCTGCAGGCACCATGGAGGAGATGTTTAATGCCTTTGCAGTTCTTCATCCTCAAGATGCAGTTTTTCTTAGCGTGCCTCAGTCATTAAAGCAGTTCTGCTAATGCTGGAGTTCAACTGGAAATTTGGCTTCACAGCTGGAATGCTGCTCATTTCAGGGGAATGAGTCTTTCATGTATATGTGGTTTTGTGTCTGACAGAGAAGACAGAAGAACCCACTTTGCTTTAAAACCACGTCACACTTTGAGCCCTTTCCTAGAATAATTCCTACAGAATTAGCAAGTGCTGGGTGATTCTTAATGTGAAGCATTATGATAGAACATAGAGTTTCCTTTACAAACTTGTGTTGTCTCCAATGCAATACTTTTTTCTTCAGGGTAAAGTATGCCCTCACCAGAAAATTCAAACCACAGGTTTGAATGATCTGGTGTTGGAACTATTTTGGTGGCTGTTTGTGTTAGGTGCAGCTACCTGTTTAAATGTGGAGTAGCTGTAGCTCATCATCTGCAGGTTTTGCCTGGTATCCCTGAGACTTGGGTAGACACCAAATCCTGTGTTTAATAGAGATTCCTCTGCTGGCCTTAATGCTTAGCAGCTTCAACTCAGCTCCCAGTTTTACTTAGTGAAAACTGGACCTTGGGTTTCATATTTGCATTATAATGGCCTTCTTCTATATGATAATGACTGACTGATCATTAAGCCAGTTCTTTTATTCCTATCTAGCATTAAACCAGTTCCTTTATTTCTATCTAGCATTTAATTCTAACCTGTTACAGTTCTGCAAACAGCAGTAAGTCACTCACTCCTTTTAGTACTTCTCCCTCTTAACCTTTCCTTAGTAAGCACTTTCCATGGAAGCAAATATTCCCTGTAGTGTGATATCTCTTGGGACTCCTTGTTAAGATTACGTTGAACTTTGTAGGGCGAGATGAGACTTTTATAGCACTTGGTGGTTATTTTGCTTTCCTACCCATGTATTTTCAGAATTGTTTGTTCTATCAGCTCTGATACTTAAGGCATGAAAACAGTGATTTCAGAGGAAAAAAAATCCAATTTTATAGACAATTCCTGTATCAGTTATCTATTTGTCATGAGCCTTTGGGAGGAATAATTAACACCAGAATAGCAGCATGTTTCTGTGTTGTCAGATACTTGCTAGGTTCAGAACAGTTGAACTCTGTGGTCAAATGTAGTTTTATTTTAGCATATTACAGGACTCAAGAACATGTAAGTACACTGAGTAGCATTGGTAGTGGGATCCAGGCTGCTTTCAGTTCTCCAGCCCTAAAAGAAAACTACACTGAGCCATTTGGTAAGGAAATCTTAGAGACCCCCTCAGCAACATGTGATGGATGCAGCTCTTCAAGATGCTCTCCCATGCTAAAATGCTGCGTTTGCTTTATATCAAGCTTATGCAGGGGATTAATTTGGAAGGAGAGCTGAGTGGCTTGTGAACTTTCTACCTCAGGTCAACTGTGCTCTAACTGCATGGTCCAAATTGCTATTTGATGGGATAAATGATTTTTGTGTGCTTTTTATGGACTTTGTTCAAAAAGTGAACAGGTAATTCATCTCAGCGGGTAATTCTGCAGAGCACCAGAACTAATTTGCTACAGGTCTGTTCAGTTACAGATGAAGCAATGGAGTAATGTGTCTGGTTACATAAGCATGTGTTCAGTTGATCATATCTGTGTGTGGATGTAATACATGAACTGATTGACCAGTAAAGCAGGCAAGAGTAATTTATTTTGTGTTGTCTCCTTGAATTCTGACAAGACGGTTTTCCTTCAGTTCCAACTCAGCAGTTTGCTCATCTCAGAGATTCCTGGACAGACTGATTGACCAGTAAGAGGAATTGGTGTGCATGTAGAAGCCAGTGTGCTCCAGTGTAGAATCTTACACATCCTGATGCTCTCCATCTGAAGGATTAACAGGCCCAAAGACAAAGCTTTACAGGTCTCTGCCTTCTGCAGCCTCTTCATGTATCAGAACCACACACTTGGCATCATGAAGTGCACACCAGACTAGGATCACTCTGCGTGTGAGCAATGACTTAAATCTAATGCTGTTTTCTTCACTTAAGGAGCAAACTTTGCAAAGCTCCTTAAAGCCCAATGAAGCAGTTTTACTGTGGCAAGGAATTTTCCTCTTGTGAACTCCATGTTCAAACAAGCTCCCTGGTGAGGTATGCACAGGCTGTCTTTTAATACAAACAGAAAACTCACATTTAACTTATTAGTTGGGGGAGGAATACAGATGAGGGTTGGATGAATCTCATGAGTCATTGTTTCTGTAGGATAAAAAGCAAGCTTGTCTCAAACAAAATAAATTTGTTTCTATTGTGTATTGCAGATAGAAGTGCTTAAATAATAGAAAGATTAATAGAAACACTTCAACCAATTGTTCTAGAAAAATGAAAAATAGCTTTTGCATTATGAAAGAATATTCTTTAAATACGGAGAAATAAAACATTTCATATGAAACAATGTTTTGGGAGAGGGAGACAAACACAGATTAGTCATGCTTGAATGTACTTTCCCAAACAATGCACTGCTTAGAGCTAAGACTAAGACATGCACATACCCCAAGGCATACATGATAAAATAGGGACTGTATATTAGTTTAATTCCTTTATCATTTGCTCACTGCTGTATTTTTCCCACTCATGCTAAGCCTTACCCTGGATAACACCAATGTATATTCTGCATCCTGACCACTGAACTCATTCCCAGCTGAACCTTGTGGCGAAATGAAGGGACATGCTCTTGAAGTGTGAAGGAGGACAAAAGCCCAGCACTGACAGCATTGAAAAGATGATGGAATGGCACCGTTCAAGTGGAGCACCATCCTCCAGTGGTGTGCAAATTTCAATGAGCCTTTTTTATTTTAGGTTTTTAGATGAGGCAGAGAAAAGGTATACCTGAAAGAAACCCAGGAAAGTCTAAAGCCAGCTGAACAATGGCAAAAGAGTACTGAAACAGGGATTTAATGGAATATTCAGAAGAACTGGCAAGAAAGGAAAGCATGGGCTACAATGTCTGCAGACCTTGCAGAGAGCGTCGAGCTATACAAAATTAGGTAGAAGTCCAGGAATCCACTGATTCAAGTTCTCACCAGAAAAAATCCCTAGAAAATCCCTGTGGATGGGTGGTAGTGAACAGCAGATATTACTGGCAGAGCAGTGGGTAAAAAAATTCAGGTTCCAGTCTCTTCCCCCACCTGCCCTCCAGTTCTGACCCTGTGATCTGCCATAGCCAGCAAAGTCAATCTCTTTACCTCTCTAAGGGTAGATGCGCCATAGCTCCAAGGCCAGGTCCAACAACTCCAGGAGTTATCCTATGCTAACTGCACTAAACACCTCTCTACTTCCACCTGGACACGTTTGCTGTGTTTGTTGGCAATATCCCTTTGGCCAGACTGATCTTGCTGTATGGTGACTTCTTTGGGACAGAGAAGTCCAGTTCTCCCTGTGCGCTCACAAAGATGGGTGCAGCTGGATCCTACCTTGTTCTTTGGAAACAGCTGCAAGAAGAGCAGGCACCACATGCAAGGCAAGTGGTGTCTGGATGCTGTACAATGCTGCCACATACAGTATTCTGTGATATTCTCCTTTGTTTTTAGCACAGAAAGAATATGCAGTGTATTCTGGAGAGGAAAATCCATCAACAACAACACCAGTTTTATCCCAAAGCTCTTTTTTTGGCTAAAGTACTTTTTATGGCTAAAGCTTCTACACTGGTCTAACTCAGAAGGGTGTTTGAAGGATGGGTGCAGGTATTTGTAGTCAGTGTACCTGCTGAAGCTGCATGTGGTGAGGAGACACCCTTAGCTGGAGCTGACTCCACATTAATGCAGAGAAGCTTGTTTAAAGCTAAAATGGGGTATGGGCTTGCAACTCCACAGTGTGGATGGACCACAGGGTTTAGCTGGGAAGAAATAGACCCTTATCAGTACAGTTCACTGCATGAAAAATAGCCAATTTCTCTGCAAAGGTGTGGATTTTGCATTGGGCTTTTTTAACTGAGCAAAGCCTTCTGGGCATCCAAGTACTTCTTTTTGGTGAATTCTGGAGAGGATTGCAAAAGACGCTTTCCAGAAAGAAATTTTTCTCCTGTACATTAATTTGTTCCTGTTTGGACACTGCTCACAAAATGCTGCCTTGCAGATGTTGGGATAACTGGTACTTAACTAAGAAAAGACTCATGAGATGGATTTTCTAGGAACAATAAAAACTTCACGCATAATTAGCTCCTTCCATCACCTTTCCCTAGGGATGGCCTGTATTTGCAGAGGCTGCACAATTGACATGTCTATTCTCTTTGCCAGGCAGAGCTGAAAGCCTCTTTCTGTATAATGCTAAGGCCAGAGTATCTATGGATTCCTGTTAAAAGGGTTTTTGAGATTTTGCAGCACTTCTGTTTTCTTGGAACTCTCCAGAAGAAAGTGTGCTCCTGTGAATGGAGTTCTTGATAGGTGAGCCTGCAGAAGTGCAACTGACTCTGATCTGTACAGGAAAGGGTTAAGAGAACATACATTTGCAAAATTGAAAGATGAAAGCAACCTAGACCATAAATTTCATATTTTCTTATGGAGAAGAACTCTTTGAGCAGGTACAGCATGTGGAAAGAAGAAGAAAAACACCACCACTAGCAAAATTGGGAAGTTGAACTATGTGTTGAAGCTCAGAGATTGAAGGCTGCAGAGGGTAATTCATACTCCTGCCTTACAACTCAGTCAGAATAATGGTTGCAAGTGCAGTGAGCACCAGAAGCTTACATGAGAATTCTGCCAGAAATATGTTGGGCAGCTCTATGAATAGGCAAGGAATCTCTTTAGTTTGACAGGTAATATTTATTTTCTCCCATGCCATCTCCAGAAAACTGCAAGAGAAAAATACTGTGATTCACTGCAGGCCAGTAGGCCAAGACAGATTTTTACATTTCCCTGACAGAGTGGATTTCAGTTGGCTTCAATGGACATGGTTTCATGGGCACTTCAGCACTAGGACTGACCTAAGTGCAAGTCAGGCAGGGTTTTCTTTTGAGTGGATTTCTCTTGGCTGTTATTGACAGCTTTCCTTAATTTGATTTTCATGAGTGATGTGTTGATTTGACATAGTCCTATGCATGAGCTGAATGCAATATTCCAAATTTAAGACTGCAAGGTAAACAAATTCCCAATGCAAAAGGCAGTCTCAGAGACTTCCAAAGCCTTCTCATGATAAAAGTAATTTCAAAGTAAAAATCTGTGTGCTGAAAAATATTAAATTTCACAGAAAAGTAATTTAAGCAGCATGTATTTTGCAGTTTGATGGTGTTCCATACAACACAGTATTAGTTTCCTTGTTCATCTGTAGGTGTCTGCTCATTAAGTAAGATCTTCTTCACAAAGTGTAGGGGCTGTTTAAATGCTTTAGGGGATGAGTATATTTATTATGAGCTGATAATCCTTGTAACTTGTTACATTAAAATATAAATGGATTATATTCTGATGAGAAGCATGAAAGTGATTACTAAACTGTGGAAATAAATGTGTTAGAACCCTAAATAGTGTAATAATCCTCTGAGGGGAAATTGCACCTCATTCATTTATAATGGTATTGTGATTGGCTTTGTTTTTGTCCAGCTTTTGAGTCAATGCTTCCATGAAATTCTCATGACTTGCTTTCCAAAATGACATCAAAGACAAAAGGAGAAAAACAGTCTTGACAAAACCAGGTCACTACATCAGCAAGAGCAGAGTGGGCTGAACAGCTCTGCTTCCTAAATCAAAGCCTTGCTGCAGGAGCATTGCTCCCATTGTGTGTCACAAGTGCCGTTCTCAGCAGCGAGGGACCAAAAATTGTCACAACTGCAGAAAAAAGGCTGAAGGCTTTGGCCAAAGCCTGGTGCCTATCTCCTCAGAGCGCTGCTTGCTGAAATGAGGATGTGGAGGTCCTCAAGGTATGGCTTTTGGGGGATGTCCTGGTCCCAGCTATACTTTGTAGCCAGGAATGCACAAGGAACGAGGGGGAGCAATGAGTCCTTTGTGCCTAAATCAAGCAAAAATCCCAGCAAGGGATCTGAGGTGTTCTGCCAGCCCTGTCCTTCCAGAGGTCCTTTCATAGTCTTGGCCAAACTCACAGGTGTGGGAGAGACTAAGGGTCTTCTAAAGGGTACACATGTGGACTGTGAGGGAAATTTATGGGACAGAAGCCTATCTCAGTCTGCCTTCAGAGCAAGGAACTGTCAAGAAGCCATCATCTCCCTCTCCTGGCTGAGTTCCTGCGTGTCCCCTGTCTGTCAAGGGACAGAGAGGGGGATTTGAATATGCACACAGGACCATGCAGGCTGCTTTGAAATTGCCATTTTGTCAAAATAGCTCCATGTACAGTTTGGCTGCCTGCAGTGGTGGGGTGGGACCTAGAGTACACTCCGGAAAAGGACCCTCCTCCTGGATCCTGTGTGGCTGTATCCTCCAGGCTTTTTTGTAAAGGGCCAATATAGTGTCTATAGCGAAAACTTAACGAGATAATTATAGCTGGCAGGGCTTGGTAATTAGTGTCTAGTACAACCTACGGTAACATACTGCTGCTTCTACATGTGTTTTGTGCAAAGTGGGAGTGCTGAGGCATGCTTGTTTGCTGCTGTCTGATGGGGAGAGGGTGACAAATCGTACAGGAAGAAGGAAATGTGCTTCCCATCTTTTGGGGTTTTAATTAACTGCAGTGGCAGAAATGGCAAGGTGCCAGGGCTTCTCCTGCGACTGAGCAAGCACTTTGCAGAGAGGGAACCTGGGCACAGGAGGCTCATACAGGTGTCTGTGTTCAAGAACAGCATCTGTTCTGGCTAACAAGCCTCAGCTCTGTGTTGCTGATTTACTTAAAGAAGAAGAGACCTTCACCTGTGTCTGTGGCCATGTGGGTGCAAGGATTTGGTATTTCCATGTGAGTAGCAGTAACAGCACGCAGTGTCTGGCAGGTTTCACTAGAGCCATCCAACAGCATATGCAGCAAATGCTAATGGAAGCCACGTGGCACCAGCTTTGCTCATTCTATGGAATACCTCAGAGAAGAAGTAGCAGAAGCAAAGACCTGTTCTGGGGCTTGGAATGTCACACCATGTAATGTCTCCTAACGGAGCTCCTACTGCCTGCTGAAATCAGGAGTCTGCTCCTGCACTTGAGATCCAGAGTTTCCCTGGCTGCACCTTGTTGGCAGAGACATCCCAGTTTCCAGGTGATGTAGCTCACAGAGAGGTTCAGATCAGCTGCTTCTCCCCACACCCTTCTGATGACCTGCAAGCACTGCAGGGGCACAGGGAGGAGGGACCTGAGCATAGGTGGGTCTGTGTCCCAGGGGAGGCTGTGATGGTACAAAGAAAATGCAGAGCACAAGCTGGCATCTGCCCTGACCCAACAGGTAATCCAGAGGAGGAAACTAGGACCTTACTGTTTTTAATATTAGGAAGACCTGCCTATCTTTATCTCCATGCAAAATAGATGACTTCTATCACCTGGGACTTCTCTGTGTAGGACTTTGAGCAGAGCAAGCTAATAATGACTGAGTCTCATTGGGGTTTAAAATGGAATTCTTGCTTCTTGGTGTAAATAGGAAGTGATAGTATAGCATGTAGGAGGTTTTTAATCTTCTAGATTTATTATATTTTGTAGGATTATAATTTTTTTAAAGCTTTTTGTTTCATCTTGAGCACTGACAGAGGCAGGCAGGTAACTGAAGGTACACATGGAGCATTTTAATGGGGCTTTTTCCTGAATTCACCTGAAGCCAAGCCCCCTCTGACCACAGCCCCACCCTCTCATCTGCATTTCGTAAGGGTATTACTGCTGTAATTAATAGGACTTGTATAACAGTACCTAATTAAACTCTGATCATATAGTGTAAATTTAACTTGATTATCATTAGCCTCAGTGAACTCTGCAGGAGATTAATCCTGGTGATTCACTCAGCACAGAGAGCGAGAGCAGCAGCTCTGCGGAGGACCAAAATATTAGTGGACAGCAATGCTCCGTGCCCCCAAGCCCTGCAAGGTAGGTCTGGGTACTGACAGTAGCACCGGTGTCAGGGAGGGGGTGGGACAGGAGTCTCCCCGTTTTCAAATTGCTTAAAAGCCACTGGAATGCCAGCAGGCTTCTACGGTGCGGTTCTTAAAATCACTGAATAAGGAGTCTGAGAGAGGATTATGGCTTACATAAGAGTTTTATGTCTGTCCTAAAGCTACAGCCCCTATGCATTTGTCCACTGCGTAGAGTGTCTGCCAGTGATTCATGGACACCAGAATGTCCTGAATGACTACGAGCCACATTTTGTTTAGGATTATTACAGATACACAACCTGGTCCCAGTCTTATGAAAGCTGATGAGATTTAGTCTGTGGAAAGAGAGCAGAGGCAATAATGTTATATTTCTTTATAGTAATTCCTGCATGTTAAAATGCTGTATACTTTGCTTCTGCATATTGTGCTGGAGAATTCTTTGCTAAAAAAGACAAATAAGCCTTTGGTAAAATAATAGGGGTTTTTCTGTATGGAGTCCCGAAGTACAGGGCATGGGGTTTGTGCTGTCTTTGGCTGAACACATCTGTTTGTTTGCTGCTAATAATAGTTTAATCAATGGGGCTGGTTCCTGCATATTCTCCGTCTGACAGTAGCCCAGAAGACCCAGATGACAGCAAAAAAAGGTCTTTTGTATGCATCACTTTTTCATTCTTTTTTGTTGTTGTTGTTATTGTTGCTTAATTAAAAGCAAAGAGAAAGTTTTACTCCTGTTTGCATGAATGGTCACATCAATCGGTACAGGAAAATCTAGGCCAAGCTGCTTTCAGTGGGCTAAGGAACATTATACCATTGCACCACTTCCTTTCATAGTAGCAGTGCCTCTTAATAAACATCAGGTGCCTTTTGAACTTTCATTGAAACCGTTAGTTTTGTTTCCACAAGTACCCTATAGCCCACCTTGCCCCCCGGCTCGCTGTGGCACGGCTGTTATTAGGAGATGTGTCCGTGTGGGATGGGAAGGAGAGGGATGTGCGCGGGGTGCATCCCCGCCGCCTGCAGAAATGGTGCTGGTTATATAACGCCCTTGCTGGGTAACGAGGTGAAACTCTGTCAACTCTTCTGCAGGAGCTTTCAGAGGGTTTGGGGCTGCTGGCTGGCTGAAGGGTAAGTCAGGGATGTGTTCCTCAGGGAGGGCTGTGTGTTGGGGTGCACACGCAGGTGTCTGTGTGCAGTGCTGAACAGGGGCTGCAGCATTAATGACTGAGACGTCGGTGCAGGCAATGGTACCTCAAGCAAACACTGCCACTCAGCACCTTACCTGAAACAGATAATTTTAGGGTATTGCTACTTCATGAAACAGCTCTGTAATTTGTCTGTGCTGCTTGTCTGGTTTTGTCTAACATGTCTCAAATACAATTAAAAATAAGCTGTGCTTAAGCCACAATGGCTTTCCTTTAATGGTGGTAATAATACTTTGTGAGAGAAGGCTGTGCTCAGGCAGCGAAATGCTTTATATCAAATGATCCAGGATGCTGTTACTATTCAGCATGTAACTTGCTGAGGCTTTGATGTTGTTCTTTGCACTTGCTGTTGTTTCTTGCACTTGCAGACTTGTACCTGTTTGCAGCACAGTTGCTGTGTTTGCTTGTCCAAGTGCAAATGTTCATGTTGACTGATGAGTGCATGCTGGATGACTGTGTCCATGAGTGCTGCATGTCCGTGTCGGTTTTAAGACTGGGACTGTAGGTCTGGACGTGCTTGCCACTGTCATGGAAGAGTTACTCGTATGCGTAGCACTCTCATGGAGCTACTGTCAAATGTGTGTCTCAGAGCAGAAAGTAATCTTGGTTTGCAACAAGATGAACAAAAGGGATGCCTGAGCTTTTCAGGGTTATATTGTAGAAGCTGTGTTTGCCCTGTAAGTACTGTATGTGCTTTAAGTACCTGAGAGCTACTGCAGGAACTGGTTCCCTTACAGAGACAGAAGGGCTGTGGGGAGGGACTGTGCATCCACAGCACAGGCAGCTGTGAGCTCAAAAGATTCCAACAGCAAGAAATGGAGCCCAAATGAACCTAAATAAGCAAGGGATCTGAATTATTCGCAAACAGAAATGCTTGTCCTGAACAGTCAGGTGTCTGAATCTGGAGCAGCCTCAGGCCATGGGACTGGCATTGTGAGGGTGAGCGTTGTCCTAAAATGAACTGTGTAACAGAAAAATCAGTTGGTGTGGAATACAGGCTCATATTCCCCTGGGACTGAGAATCTCTTGTACTCAATTTTTAGACTCTTTTTGTTACCGCCTAAAAGGCACTTGATGTCACAATTCCTGTCACTTTGGCTTTTGCATTTGTTCCTTGCAATATTCAGCTGGAACAGCAGCCTGCCAGGGCCCACATCCTATATCCTATTTCATCTTTGTTCTCTTTCTCTTGCTGTGCTTGAGTCCAGTGGACCCATAGATCTGGCTGGTCCCTGACTGGTTGTGTGGCCTTTGTGTGAGGAGATGGGTGTAAACACAGGGGCTTAACCTGAGGGCAGTCTCTCGCTCCAGGCTCAAGGGAGCTGCACAAGGACTGGTTGCCATGCTGGATCTCTGGGGTCATGGGTAGTCAGATGTGTAGTGGCCACTTCTTTTGCATCTCCCCATTTCTAGGGCTTCTGGTGTATTGCTAAGGTTTTGCAGGGAGCAGCTCCCCGGTGTTTTGTACCCCCACCCAGGCAGCTGGGAGGGTTGTGGCGGGGACAGCCAGGGCTGTTGGCCATAGAGTCCAGGACTCAGACCCCAGGAGGGGAAAGGAGCTGATGAAATCTCATCTTGGTGGCAGGTGTGGCATATAACCATCTTTGCACCAGGCTTCTCTGTGCTGCAGAAACACCCTGACACCTGGGAGAAGATCACTGGTTCCCCCAGCATGGCAAAGATAGTGATGGGGTTAGGCCATCCAATGCTGCAAGCTCCCCAGCATTGCACACATCAGTCAAGATATGTAGATTTCTATAAGTGATCATAGGTAGAGAAATATCACATAGGTGCATAGTTTTTCATACATGACCACTGGGGTGCTGGTGGCTTAGTAACTTTTGCAGCCCCATAGCTGAGCCTGCAAGGTCCCAGTTGCAGCCTACAGATGGTAAGCCTTGCTCTATGTATCAAGCAGACTCCTCTGTGCACACACCTGTGTTTAATTACCATTATGAAGTGGTAATAAAAAATCTAAAATGTCATTATAATGTGTTATGGGGCTGGGATTTGCAGTCTAACTGCAAGCCTCCTGTTGGCAAAACTGCTCCAAGTTTGTCTGAATTCTACCACTGGACAGTTGTCCTCTATGAGCTGCTCTCTGAGCAGCCTGATGTGGCTTGTTTTGTTTGCCACTGACTTGCCAGGATATATTGGTGTCAGCACCTCTCCTAAATCTTTCCTATGGTGGAAATTCTGCCTGGTTAAAACTCCTACCAGCTGGATGCCTCAGCAAAAGCAGTGCTAGGCATGCTTTGCCCAAGGAGTAACTTCCTTCCTGAAGGAGAGTTATTTTGATGTAGACAAGGGTCATTAGGACTGCACCAACGCCCTGATGTTGGTACCTATTCTGAGAATGGGTGCTGATCCCACCTTACCAACATAAAGCTATTCAATTCACTTTGCAGTAAAATTACTCTCTGGTGCTTATAAACCTTTCAGGGTATTAAAACGGTCTTAAACCCTATTGTGATTCTTGCTTTAGCTTGGAGCTGGCCCAGAGCTGGGTTTGACTGGCAACTCAGCCACTGCTTACAGTTTAAGTTCCTTGGGATGGGGTGATGGATCCCTGCCCTCTCCCAGGCCTGTCCCCCTGCTGCCTTTGGTGCAGGCTGAGCCCTGAGAGTTTAGCTCCAAGCTGCAGCAAGTGACAGTCTCCACATGGAAACCTCAGCAGCAGGATCAGAGCCACATTTCTCAAATTGACCAGGAAAATAAAGGCTTTTATTCTGTGGGGAGGAGAGGACAAGAATTATTTCAAACATTCTAATAAGCCCCTAAAGTAAATAACTAAATGTTCTTCCATCTTGGTGTAGCTCTTGGAAAATTTCACAGGATATCTTTAAAGAGGTCATTGTAAAATAGTGGGATGTTCTTTTTCCACCAGTATATGTTAAAACAAAAACATTTCACTTGGAATTATTACAGAATTACCTGGTCTTGGAATTACTGTGAGGAGCTTTGGGAAAATCATTCACCTGGGCTGCGTTACGTGGGAAGTGCTGCTGCTGTGCAGGTCCACGGTTTGTATAGCAGGGAAGGCAGAGGTTCAGAACATGATCTTGCCTGCCTGGCTTTAAATGGGAAATTGTAGGGGTTCTTTTTCAGCAGTGAAATTGGTTCTGTTCTTTAACTTGAACTTTTTAGCATAAAAAGGGAGGCTTTGCTGCAAATAGTATTGTTTGCAACAACCTCATGGACTATGCCAATTTTCTTTTTCTAGTTGAACTATTTTGTTGCAGGAATCAACAGAGAGGATTACTTCCAAACTTCTTGTAACATTGTAACACAAACACCTGTACATAGTTAGCAGAGGTCTTCCTCTGTTTGCATCCTTCTCTGCCTACCTGGAAGAGCAGTCTGGCCCTCACCTGCTGCCACAGTGGACCTTGGGGAAGGTGCTGAGCCCTGTCTGGGAAAAGGAGACACTGATTCCTTGGGGAGCTGAGCCCCAGGCAGACCAATGAATTGCATTGTTTTCATTCTCAGGTAACCTTTTTATTAGATTACCATTCCCTTCACAGACTCAGGGACCAGAGTAATAAAGGTAATGAAGGATGAGTAATAAAGGCAAGCATAGATGCTTATCTATCCTAGTCCCTCTGACATGCCAGTCCATTGAACCTGTTTGCTGTTTGGACCTCATCTTAGTTAAAATTCAATTCTGAATCTCTTTAGATTCAGAATCGAATTTTAGGCGTACAAATTGGGAACTCTCCTGCTCAAAGTCCTGCTTCAGCTGCATGGGAAATACTGTGCCAGGTTGTATGGTTATTAATAAGCTGCTTTTGTTAGAGAATGGAGCACCATGTCTGAGCTCTTGTGGCAGGCAGGCTAATGATATTGGACAGCGAGCAACTGTCACTTTTGCTAAATCTGTCATATTGTGAGTAATCTGCTTACAGCATGCAGTGAAGGTGGGCAGAAAGACGGGCTAATCCACCTCAGGGTTCTACCCAAAGTGAAATTTGGAGTCTGCTTTTCTCAAGAACACAGTTATCCCTTGGAAACTGTTGTCTCAGAAGCACAGAGAAAGCTAAGAACCTGAACAGGCATCAATTTAGCTGAATAAACTCCATCTGTGTGTCTGCTCCAGGTCTTCTAGACCCTCATTCCTCAGCAATGATAAAACAGGACTTCTGAGGAACAGAAGTGACATGGAATTTGTCAGAAAACATGTCCTTGCACATTGCTAAAAAATGCAGTACAGATTTGGAAGCAAATCTGAGGATTTTCTTATACAGAAAAGGGGAATGAGACCTGGTCAGCAGTACTAGACTCTCAGCAAAGCTTTCATGAGTGGGAGCTCTGGAAGTAGCACACAAAGAGGCTCTTGGTTATCTCTTTCTGTTTCCAGTGCAGCCAGATGCCAATTCCTAACCTAGAGACCCCACTGGGACCTCATCTGCAGCAGTGTGAGTGCAGCCCATGGGCTCTGCAGTGGCTCTGTGATGGGTTTGGAGAGGCAGGAAGGAGGTGCAGGCACCCACTTCTGCTAACACCTTCCCACACCACCTCCCACTGATGTTCAGCCCTAGGTTGTTCTTCCTTGTTGCTGCATTAGACATGACTGTCTCTTCATCCTTCTGTGGTAGTAAAGCAGTGTATTTCTCCTAGGTTTCTCTCTCTTTTTACAAGTGGACTTCACCTGTGCACAACATGTTTTTCAGAAACAATCCCTCATTTTGGCCTCGTTTGGCCAAAGTGCGTAGCAGTTCCTTGAATTTGAGTAGATAAATAATCATGTTGATGGAGGTGCTGCTTAATATTAAACTAAGTCTGTTGCTGAATCAGGTCCTTGATCTTTGGCAACCTTTGTGCTACAAAAGTATTTATACGTGTAAACATTAAATTGTATATGCAGTTTCCTCAGATAACACTGCAGCATATGGGGCACAGGGCTGAATTTTATGGGGCAATAAACCTCAGTGCTGAACACTGGGAATTGTTTCCTCTTCACAGGCTTTTATATCCTCTTTTAACAACTGTTCTTCCATGGCGTTTAGTAGTTTTTAAGAATGTCTTCATTCCCCTAAAATTCTCTTGTCACCTATGCAGTGCTCCACAGGCAGAAGGAGTTTGCTGGTATTATTGTCTTTCCTGTGGTTGCATGAGAAGTTCCACATGAGATTGGAATACTGTGTTAAGCTGGGACAGTGGATCCTGCACAGGATTTGAAGGCTGTCAGTTACAATATGCATTTTGCAATGACGAGGCTGTACAAAATATGCTTGCAGTGAGCTTCAGGAGATCCCCAACTTTGTGGCTCCCCACAAGGGGATCCACAATAGTCAGAGGTAAAGAGATGCATACATGACTTACAGTTTAAGAAATTACATCTTAGGAAAACAAGAGAGGAAAGTAGGTTTAAATGCTATGAGAAAAAGGAGATGGGAGATAAACAAAATGGCTTGTTAAAATAATTCAGTGGCAGGGCTCTAGGTTCAGTGTAGGATTCCTGGCTGTCAGCCCACCCATGCTAACAATAATCACAAGCCTCCAAGATACAGAGCTGAGGTCCCTCCATTTCCTGCAGGTACCAGGGAGCGTGTGAGACTCATTGATGGCTGTCACAGGCACTAGGTTGTGCCACCAAGGGTAACAATTGCCTTGGGGTGACTGTGTGGTACTGTACCCCATCCTCTGTTTTATGGCCAGACATGGGTCCCGTCACTTTAAGCTAGGCCCAGGGGAAGGGTGGGAGCCGGAGGAATGCTTTCGGCGCGATTTCACACACCTCGCCCCGTACTCGGCTCTGCGGGGAGGGAGTATATGCTTTGCTTTTAGCCAGCTTGTTGTTTGTTAGCTGAGGCAAGTTCTTCTGGAACTGTTCAGCTTAGCTCCGGTCCAAAACACCAGAGCTACACCGGGACCCCGGCGGGGCAGGCTGCGGGGATGCCACGTCCTGCTCCGGACCTCGGGAGGAGCCGAGCTGGACTCTCGTATCCACCAGCTTTCTTCGCAGCGAGAAGGTTTTAATATCTAGCATTATTCATTCATTTTCCCGTGCCTTCGTGCACTCTGTGTGTTAAATAAACAGTTTTTCTGACTTTCCTCCAAGAAATTCCCTTGTTTGGCAGAGGGAGGGAGTGCCAAAACCTGCCATTTTTTAGAGGAGACATTTATTTCAGAATGTTTCCTCCTAACTTGTCTCAAACCAAGACAAATTCATGAGTAGCTGGTTAAAGACTAAAGAAGGCAGTTCTGTCTTCTGTTCCCTGCAATCTCTGCTGCGTTGGCACTGTAGTGGCAAAGTAGTTGAAAACTGATCTTTATAAAATGTCTCTCCAAGCATTAGCTTTCAACCATGCAAGCCTGATTTTTCACACTGAGGAGGTTGGCAGTGGCAGAAGTGCCTTTTCAAGGGTGAGATTTGCTTGAGCTGGTCATGAAACTGCACCCTGAGGGCTGTTGAATCAGGTTGCTTGTAAAAGTCAAGAGCATTTTGATGTACAAGATATTTATGTTCCCTCTTGAAGTGTTATAATGAGGATAGAGTGATAGCATCAGGGAAGCAGGGTCACAGAGCGGAGCGCTGGGGAAGCTCATGCCCGGCTGCTCTGGTGCTTACCTGGGGATGTTTTGGTTACTGACTGCTAAACACAGCAAAGCTGGAGCTGCATTATCATTTTACTGAATGTCAAAAAGTTTGTTGTGCCTTACTGGAGAGCACATCACTGTAGCCTTAACCATATGTAATATAGAGGCAGTTGTAAAGCACAGCTCTGTTACCATCTCAGTACTTTTATTTAATTTTACCTTCAGGAGGAAGTATTTGTTGAAATTAAGTTTTAGTTCCCAAAGATGAAGATGTTTCTAGCTGGAATAGTGTCTATGAGTACATGTAACTTCTTTTGAGGATAGAAAGATGTTTTCTGGTAGAGTTATACATTTGGTTTGTGTGTTCTCTGCAGTCTTTACCCCCATAGAATTGGGGGAGGGGTTTCAGATGGTTTTAACAATTACTTAGGAAGTGATGAACAGTCTAAGGTTTTGAACACCCTTTAGATGATACTTTGGTATGAGGCCTATGAGGATGAGAATGCTGCACTTTCACTGGAAAGATCAATGAAGCATTTATGCCTGAAAAAACACTCTTCAAATTAGCCCACCTACCAGACAGGGGCTCCACCTTGAAGGCATTGTTGGAGAACCCATGAAAAGTGCTGGAAAGCATGCCAAAAAAGTGATTTCTTGGAGACCTGACCCTTTTCCAGCATTTCAGTTTGGATGTCCTGAGCCACTGGTCAGAAGTTTAATAGTATTTATCTCAAGTTCATCTGGCCATGGGTGTTAGGGGTTTTTTGAGGAATTTAGTTTTAAATAACATTTCCCCTGTCTAGATCTTTGACATTGTTAGAAGGTATCTAACTCTGCATGTGAGTTTGCTGGCTCTCGCAGGCATGGCTGTTTTGCACAATCAGGATTTTTTCCTGGAAGTGGAAAGGTAGGCATTGCTCCCAGTGGCACGTTATGGGGGACGGTTCTGCAGCCCGGCTTCGTCTTGCTCTCTTACCTGTAAGTTCTCATTGGGCTCTACCAGAGGGTATTTCTGCAGCTCTGACAATCTAACATCCTCCATGTCAGCCTAAAGCTGTTAATCTTATTTTGGGTGGTTTTGTTTGGTTGGTTTTGCGGAGGAGATCTGGGGCAGGTTTGATCCTTTTGAGCTGGACACTGCAGTTAAGGCTTCTTCCTAAAGATGCTAGCCAAGGAAACTGAGCCATGTTAGAAATAACACAGGTACCATCTGCAATCTTGCTTCTGGTGAGGGACACACTGGCACACAAAACCTGTGATTGAATTTTTCAATTGTGCAGCAGCACTTTGTTGAACAGAGATGAACCTGAGTTTAGTTTCACTACAGCACTTGCTGAATAAGGGTCAATAGCTGGTGCCAGAACTGCCTTCAGCTATGTAGGAAATTCAAGGCTATATTTCTCAAACAAACAAGCCCATTGCACTTCAATGCCAAGAGGAAAAATTCACTTTGCATTCACCAAAGCTGAAATTTGGTGGTTGTGATGGATCTGCTTTGCAGTAGCAATGCACTGGGTGGCAGTGGTGTTGGAACAGAAGCTACCATTGGTGTTTGGAAACAGTTCTTGTATGGAAGAAAAAAAAAGCTATTAAGACATTCTTCTGTGAAATAGCTCCAGACAAAGCACTGAGCACACAGCAGTGGGTAGGAGAAGAAAAATGTTCATTAAGTCTTCTTTATCTGTTGCATGAGTAATCAAAACTTATGTAAATATGCCTTCTTATAAACTGTATTTATCTTATTCTTATAGAGGAAGCAATGGTAATGCCTCTGTCTTTCAGATGGAGGTATGGAGTGTAGATAAGTAGCATTACATGTCCATTATCCCTGTGGATCACGGAAGTAAAGAAACCACCTAAAAGCAATTCCCCATGATCATTACTTGGAATCTTTAAAAAAGTCCCAGACCTTCTAATCCAGGACGGTAATGCTAGCAAGTCTGTATTTGAAAGACAGGTATAAGAGTGTGAATGATGATAATATATAATAATTTAAGATTATCTTCCTTTTTTTTTTTTTTACTGGTACATTCTGCTTGTGCTTCAGTAGGGAGATGATGTGAAGGTTAAGAGGCTTTGCTAGTATAGTTGCAAATTTCTTGAAATGTATCTGAATTGTCCAGTGAGAAAAGGATCTCAGATTGTGTTGGTTTGAATTAGAAAAGTGCTGTGACAACCTGCCAGCACGAGTCATGTGTTTTGGGAATGTTTGTGCTTCATAGGCTGTTCCCCAATAGAAGACACTTCTCTTTTGGACAACTTTCAGCCTTGTGAAATCAGTCCATCTGCTTTAAAGATAAATATATGTATATTAATAATGAGAGGGATACTAACAGATTGACATTTCATGGGATTTTAGGGATGAACCTCTGTCTGCTGAAGTCAGAGGCAGCTTTGGCATTAACAAGTGTGTTTGGTCACTGCATAGTCTAACACTGCAATTGCCTTTGTAGACTAGAGTTATCAAAAGGCATTCTGTAAATGTCAAACAACATTTGACTGGGGTTCCTTGTGCATTATTTTGTGAGTTACTAGCATTTGGAAGCTAGATTTTAGAAGTCTATCCATATGTGGAATACTTTAGAAATTCACCTAAAGATAAATGAGTAACAGACCTAAGTTTCCAGTGCTTGAATTTTGAGAGCTCCAGTCTTTTAAAGGGCTGGCATCTCCAAAGAAAAGAGGATTTTTTGCTGTGATGGATATTGAGCTTTGGAGATGGTTTTGTATTTGGATCATCCTTTCAACAACTGACATACCCCTATGCTACAACCTATAAATCACCCAGGGAAAAGCATGAGGTCTTTGATGTTGTACCAAAGTTCTCTGGTGCCATAGAGCTCTGATGCCACAGAGCCTGGCATCAGACTTGTGGGTTTTATCCTTCCTGGTGTGTTTGCCTGATGTTTGAACTCTGTGTAAGTTGACTCAGGATCCTGGAGTTTCAGCTCTGGACTCCAGGAGAGCAGAAAGGATGCTCTTGGCTCCAGTGCCCTAACTAGCATGTCCTTTGTCTAGGATAGCATAAGTTATTCTTTCTAAGCAAATATTTACTAAGTAAACAGCGGGGGAGAGTTCGTATACAATTTGTTGGCATTACGTCAATAAAGATTTATTCTGTTGTGTGTTTTAGAAGTTTAATTAACATGAGCTTTGCAATATGTGCTGGAAAGTAAATAACAGGCACATTTACTTGGCAGAAGAGTAATGCTTCTTTAGAGAAAGTTATGAAAGGTTTTCCTAGTGTGTGCAGCTCTGTTCACTGGTACCATGCAGGCCATTCCTCAGTGCACACACTTCTTAAATCCCCCATGTATCAGGCTTAGGGGAGACTAAAGTGCTGTACAAATCTCACAGTGAGCCTTTACACAGGGAATGAGTTTTATCCCACTATCTGAACACCATGCAAACAAGCAGTGAGACCTGAGACTGAAGAAGATGATCAGCTCCATTGGTTTGGCTGTTGTGCAGAGCTGTTTATGGAGAACATATCAGATGTACAGGCCGATGCTACTTTGCAGATTTTATCATGTTAGTGATCAAAAATACCCAACATGAGCAGAATCCCCACAACTGACCTGTTTTCATGTGGAAGGACTTCTTGGCTGAGAACCTGGCTGTCCACTGAATCATAAATCCCAGCCAGCAACATTTTACAATAGAGTCCTGATATAACCTTTAGCAGAGAACCACAGATGGCAACCATGTGAGGAGGTTACTGTGCTTTTGATGCCGTCTGCCCGTAATCGCCCCCATAACCGATGTGCCACATCCTATAAGTGATACATCATTCTCTGGTGTCTCATCCCTTGTCTGCTTCTGGGGCCTTGCAGATTATTTACATGTGAGGTTTCCATTGGGGATTCCAAGGTACAGGCTGATCAGTGGTGAAAAGTCACTGCCAGCAATGGGAGCTCCAGTTAGAGGTAGGAAATCACACCTTACTGGAGCTGTCAGTCCTGTGAACACTGCCCTGTGAACTTTCAGCTGTCTGACCAAGGAACCTTCATTAGATTGCCTGGAATTGCCTTCATGCTCAGGGTCAGTTACAGATGTACATGTCTTCAGGACCTGGGCTCAGCTGGAAAGGAGAAGAGTCCTGTCCTGGGAGAGGTCTCTCCAACATGATCGTATCCTGGGCTCACAGACAAGGTCTCTTCTTACTAGACTGCATCCCCCAGTCTGCTGGAAATGTTCTCATGCTTCTTGTGGTCCTTCTGATGTAACATCTCACAGCTGGGATAATGATGTCTTTGAACCCCCTTTTTACCAAGACAACTTTCATCATTTCATAAGCAACTAAAATAAGCATAGGCACTAACTTCACTATTAACATAACATTTACCAGAGGCTTGACAAGGAACAGATTTCTTGTTCGTGGCCAGCCCTGTTTGGCTGAACTGAACACAACAGTCAAACTTCTGTTCTTTTCTCAATACTTCTATTAGTGTGTAACTGACCTTTCCCCCTGCTTCATTCCTATTCCTCTTCCTGGTTTGTTCTTCAAATATTGTTTAAATTATGTTTGATGCAAGTTAAATGCTATAGAAATGCTATTGATTGCTCTTCTGTTCAGATTTGTCCACTTTGTTATTCTAAGGCATCAGACTGATAAACAGGTTTCTAACACCCTGAGGCAATGACTGTTTTTCCAGGTTCACATGGTAGAAGAGTAGACTAGAAGTATATTTTTTCCAAGGTTGTGCAAGAATAGGCACAGTGTTTGTTAATTGTCCCTCGTCTCCCCATACATCTTTATTGCTCTGCCACTGTGACTAGGTTGTGACTGGTTGGTTTGTTTGTAGCCATCCCCTGCACTTTGATAGAGAAATTGCAGTGGGTGACAGTTTTTTCTCTGGACCTCTTTAAAACTCTTCTTTCATCTGCCTCCTGATTTTGCTCTGCCTATTGAAATTTCATGTATTCTGGGGGGCTGGAAGTCCAGATGTTTTCATGACAATGGTGTCTTTATCATCAGGATTTCATAATTAGGCAATTATTTTTTTTACAATACAGTCATTCTGAGATTTTTGTGTAATAAGCAGTTAGATACTATAATTTGCTAGAAATGCCTTTTTGTATGAGTATGGATTAGAATAGATTTTAATTTTACAATTTCAGAGATTTAAATTAGACATTGTAGTAAAGAAAAATTACTTCTTATGTCTATTAGAACATTTACGTTTGTGTTGTGCTTATGCCAGCCAGAGTGAAATAGTTCCATGTTTTTAATCGTAGATTAAGTTAAAACTGCTGGTAGAAGAGATGGTGGGAAAATGGATTGTGATGAGGCAAGAAAATGTAGCTAGAATTTTTAAGATACTGCAGTGCCCTGTCCCCTCCTGCTCTGCAATGGGCAGTCCAAGTGTCAATAGAAATAAAATCATAGTCATTTTGAGCCAGCTGGAAGGTGGAATAACTTCAAGACACTTTGTTCTGGTTATTTCAACCACTTCTTTTTGCATGCAGCTGGAATATTCAACCAAAAGTAATTTCATTTCTACTGCTTCCTATTTTGTGTGTGTGTGTTTCAGCTGAGAGATGCAGTGGAAGCAATTGCCTGCAAAAATGGGCATATTTTGGTAAAGAATCATTTCCCATCATTTCCCTAAAGAGCTTTGTAATGTCTCTCACTCTCTTACCACTCTTATTTCTTTTCCCTGATGTGCAGTAAAATATTAATCCTTTCAAATGATAAGCCTGAGTTTAGTCTATGTTTTACTTCTTAATGGCAAGTGTTAAACACTGATTTCTAAGGATGTTCACAGTGGCAGATAGAGTTGCAAAGAACACCAGATGAGTGTGATTTCTGTTTCTGTGCTTTTTTTCTTTGTAGTAGAAAACTGCCTGAAAACTTTATTCCTAGTCCATCTCCATTTGTGTTTTGATGGTAAAACCCCTGATGGCTTTAGGCAAACAAAAGGCTTTGAAGATGTAGATGTTTTGCTGAACTTAAGCAACTGTTAAGCTTAACTTTTAAGCAGGCACTGTCTGAGGATGACAAGTGACACAGGTTTCTTCTCTGCAGACTAGCAACACTGTCCAGGTGCATTTCAACCACTGATGCCACTCCTGTCACCAAAAAAGAAAGAAGATAAACTATGTATAAGTACCAGGAGAAAACCCTAGTAGCCCATGAGGTGTCCTGGAGAAAAGGGATGCTGCACATCCTTGAGAACATATCTTTTTCTGCCATATTTAGCATTCCCCAAAATCTTTTACTAACCTCATCAGAGGTAAAAAAGTATGTGAGCATGGGGTCAGCTTTGCTAATTGAAGGAAAGACTGGGAGGGGGGAGAAATTTAGGGCAGCAAAGAGTGGAAGGGGAAGACAGATGCCATCCCAGAGGTGCTGGGTGTTGATGGCTGCTGTTGTTGCCCTGTTGAAGAGAGAACAGGTATAGAGAGCACTTTTGGCTGGCCACAGGGGTCCTTAAGTCTTTTTTGCCTTTAAAAATTAAGCTGTGTGCTCTCTGTGCTCTTATCAGTCAGACTGAGGGAGCTGGAATGAAAACAGCTAAAGCAGCACTGCAGAGGCAGAACAGGGGTCCCTCATGAAGTTTCTTTGTCCCTTGGACAGTTTCTTTGCCTGTGGCAGTGAAGCTGATGGTGGCACTAGTGCTGTAGACAAAATTTAAGGTTGCTCTGTGTGTCAGCATGATGGACTCCAAGGTCCAAACTCTGCTGCAAGGAACGTACGTGTTCAGATGGTGGCCGTGAACGACTTGAGGTTAGAAACCACTCACTCTGTGTCTTCCTGTCTAAACTAAACAGATCTTTGTGGTCAGCATGAAGTAAATGATGACCACGTCTCGTCTAACTCTTTCCAACCAGACCCACTGTTTGCCTCTAAGAAGTTAAGTAAGAGGTGACGTCGCAGTCTGAGCTAGGGATGGCTTTCATGTTACGTGGTGCTCAAAAAGTAGGTTACTGGGTCAGGAACAGCAAGTTCTGACTGTTTGCCAGCTCGGCCCTTTTTTTTTTTCCCTGTGATGTTTATACTGCTGTGACCTGCCACGCTGAAATGAGTCTAAAATGAACAGGAGCAGTGCTTCAGAACAGCGAGATGGGTTTGACTGAACTTGTCCTTCTGTACCTGCATCTGATTATCAGTCTGCAGGATGCTTGCTGTATGGGGGCTCCCTTTTTGAAAAGAAAAGCTAATTGGAATCCAGTGGCTAGAAAAAAAGACAGTCATTTTTAAATTATTAGCTTGAAGCCAAAAAACTTTCTAAACTCACTGAAGAGTCAGGAGGAGTGGGCTCATAAATTCAGTACTAGGAGGATTTACTCCCAGATCCAGGATTGTGTTAGAGAAGATCCCTTGGGACATCTGGAAATTTGAATCTAGCTCACAACAGTGAATCTTGGGATAACTGAGTTTTGATTCTGGTTGTGATCAGTTTGAAATACCTCTGGCTGTTTGTACTGCTTTGTCCAAAACTGGCTACTCCCTCCCTCACACACATAACCACCCCCCCCA